>KK120563.1:68066-79185 GCA_000611955.2 Stegodyphus mimosarum | reverse complement strand
ACAGTTGTATTTACATATAAACAGAAAAATGATAATGACAATGAAGACATCTCAGTATATTTCTCAATTTTCAGCAAATATAAAATATATTACTGGGAAAGAAAATATTGTTGCAGACTAGTGTGTAGAATTGAATCAGTTTCTAACATCGACTGTGACAAAACTACGAATGAACAAATCAATAATGAAGAACTAAAAGGATTACTAAATAGTAGCAAAAATTTAAATTTTAAACAATATCCACTAACCACTAGAAGAATAATCTAGTATAAATTTTGAACTCCAAATATTCTACTTTTCATACCTCAACCATTTCGAATGAATATTTTGCACAAAATACATAACTTAAACCATCCTTTCATCAAATCGTCAGTGAAACAAGTAACAGTAAGGATCATGTGAAAGTATATTAAAAAAGATGACAGAGAATGGGTCTGAACTTTAGTTCGCCGGACAGCATTAGCCTGAACCGCCGGACAGCATTAGTTGTCAGAAAAATAAAAGTATTCCAAATTTGAAATTCAACCGATTTGAAGAACGGGATGAAAGATTTAACATTATCCATATCGATATTATTGGACAATACCCAAATGGGAATAAATATTGCTTAACATGCATTTATCGTTTTACTTGCTGGATGGAAGTTATACGATAGAAAGTATTACGACAGAAACAATCGCAAAGCCATTTTAGGCAAACCGAATTTAAGGCTTCGGTCCTCCATACAGTGTGATCACAGACAGAGGGAATCAGCTCAGATCAGAACATTTCAGAAGTTTAGGCATTATTTGTGGAATTAAACTTATTAACAAACCGCAAAGCAACGGAACATTTGAAAGGCAACACAGAACATTAAGAGCAGACCTTGTTCTTGTTGTTGTCTTATCCATTATCCCATGGAACAATGGTTGCCAGAGCCTACTCCGAAGAGAGGCTGGACTTCTATTTTCCACCCCCAATTTTGAGGGAGAACACCCCGGGGAAGGATCGAGGATCTCCCACACATCTCCTCTAATCCACACGAAAGGACTTTCGGCTCGCCGAATGTTTAGAGTGCACCGTATAATGCCGCACCGACATTATGCATTTACAAACATCCATGTCTTCTCCGGGATTCGTACCTGGGGCCTTCGGTACCGTAGTAGGCTCCCCTAACCACTATACCGTCTGGGCGACAAAAGCAGCCGTTACAGCTTACAATTCAGTCAAATGGAGTGAAGCTTCCCCAGCTACACTCCTTGGCATGGTTGTAAGAAAAATTTCTTCCAGAAAAAAAAAAAAACGGAAAGAAGGACGCCGGACAGAAAAAAGAAATGGAAAATAGGTCATTATTTTGCGATGGGAAACTCAAGACATGTTTAGAAATGTCGCCAAACTGGGAGAGAAAAGTTTTATTATTTGGTTTAATTATTGCGAGAATAGCAACTTCTGATTAGCGGTAACCTCTGACGATGATTGTAAGAAGATAAGCAATGCCTCCCAACCGGTATAGTGGTTAGCGTCGCTGACTGCCGTGCCGAAGGGCTCGAGCTCGAATCTCGGAGAAGGCATGCATGTTTGTTAATGTATAGTGTCGGTGCGGCAGGTGACACTCCAAATATGCGGCGAGCCGAAAGTGGTAGGGGAATGGGATGGGAGATCATGTGGCTGGGTGGTAGGGGAGAGGGATGGGAGACCCTCGGACCCGCTCCACCGAGGTGCTCTCCATCAAAATGGGGGGGGAGGGGCGGAACTGAGATAAAATCGCACTGTTACCTGTTAGGTGCTCAAGGCTGTTGCCAACGAAAGGCGCAATCTAGCGTTCCTTCACGCGAGAAATTTCGTGGGCTTGGGCTGACTCTGTAAGATAAGTGAGCATGAGTAACAACAACAACAGATAAGCGAGCTGCTGCCCTGTCCGAAAGTAAAAATAAAGGAATGACCAGCGGGTCATTATCAGGTCATCAGTTACTGTTACCCTTGCATCCCATGTAGCTGTGGTTAAGACAAACATTGATTTTCGAAAAACTGAATACGAGTTCATCTGAACGTTGGTATGAAAGCAGTACTATAACAAACCGTTATAGATGTAATTTAAAGTCACTATTTGTGATAAGAATATTACTCAGTATAGGTAATCACATAATTTTATTTAAATTTAATTAAACGTAACGTATTTGCACAAGAAACAATTGTTTAAATTATCAGCATTTGACTCTGAATGGAAAAGCAAGAAAATTATAGTAAAAATTAAAAGGTTTAGTTAAAATTTACATTAAATTTTTAAAATCTAATTAAATAGGATCCTATAGCCACGTCATTTGGATTTAAATATTTAATATATAATAAACCTTTTTCTATTGACCTCTTCCCAAAGTGACCAGTATTTCCCAGAGTAGAAACAAACAACTGTACTATACTGAGCAATCACCAGGCAGTGATGGCAACGCATTTCAGGCAAAACTGTTTTTTACGGTAATCTACAATTGCTTTTATCCTAATTTTAAGAAATCTGATGTGAATATCACATGACTTCCTTGTACGGCATATTAAATTACACACATTCAAAACTGTTATCAACTTAAGTAGATATATAACGTGTGTAACATGCAATCCAAGCAGCTCGAGAAAATTCCGCATTACAATAATAAATTTAAAAATATTCTTATTAGAACAACAATAAACTGATATTAAAAATTGTTAGATATTTATTGTTAGACTAACTATATGTATAAGCTGTTATCATATATGCAGTCAGATTTCGTTATTTGTTGAAAATGAATATTTTTAAAACATGAATATTTTCATAACTTAAAACACTTCTGTAATTTGAAGTAGATGACTACGACCAATGATTGAGAAACCGTTTAATATTGCCGATTGGAAGAAAAAATGAGTATACTACTAGAAGTTATAGCAGTCCCATATATGAAATTTCAACGTTCTACGGCTAATCGTTTTTGAATTATACAAGATACACTGTACGTACAGACGTCGAGTAAAATCACAATCTGCTTTGAAAATGATGACAAGTTAAAAAATCGTCCAGATGGATTCAGCATTGGTCAAAATGGATATTTCCGTTGAAATATAATCGAAAAATTTTCGCGATTACATTTCTACCTTTTCTTCGTACAAGGAAGTAAAAATGAAGTATTTGAACTAACCATAGCAAAAAATGAAAAATCACGTGATCAACTTATAAGATCATTTTAGTAATGTTATACGTAGACATGTTAAAAAGATACATAATTAAATTTTAAGAAAATTAACTTAAGAAAGAGCCTTCGAAGATTTAATTTTTTAAGCAATTGACTGAAAGATAACGAGATATCCGACAACAGTGAACTTTCGGTTCATGTGGTTAGTATTATTGGATTATGGTCATAATATTGGATGCCGATGTACACTGAGTTTATATAGAATTAATGGATAATTTGTTTATTATATTGTATTAAAAATTTGGGAAGTCTTTGTAATAGGTAATATGATGTTAAATAACGTATATGATGGTGGTTATACATTAATACTGGCGTGGTTATTTTCACAGAATTAGAAAACGACAAGTGGTTATTTTCACGGAACATACATCAGAATAACAATTTTCATTGAAATTATTTTTACATAATTTTATGTTACAATTACGTACTTAAATATCCCCACTTTTACAAATTTAAATAAATAAATTGTCTTAACTAATTGCTATAATTCAAGAATTTAGCCTAAATTCAATCATTTCATCAGCAACACTAACTGATGAGGAAATGATAAGGTAATGCAAGATTGGAATTGTTCAACATCAGATCTTAGACCAATTCTCTTCACCATTACTTTAATAATAACAAATATGGAAAATATGAGAAAATAACTACCAAAATTATATTTCCCATTAAGTATTCTCACATATTTCATAAATGAAAAAAGCACAAAACAGATAAAGCGGCCGCAAAATTATGCATGATTTCCTTAAAAAGAGATTTTCCATTAGGAGCAGCTGAACAAATTTTAAATCACGGCAAAAATTTTTTTGTGTATTAAGAAGAAAACTGACATTGTGAAAATGCATGACATAATAAAAGGAAGTTCATGTTTATAACAAAGCAAAACTATTAGAATTTTTTTAAATATTGTTCAGGTATTGTTAAATGTTTGATCTTAACACACGGTGGTAACATATAAAAGTCGCTGTACACTGAAAACTCTTCTCTTTCCTTTACAGTTACGCTTCATCATGATATCCTTAAGATTACTGTTGCTAGTAGGTCTTATCAGCATGACAGTGTCTCAAAGAAGGGGTGGGCCTCCTCCTGGACGTCGTGGACCACCTCCACGAGGTGGTCCACCAAGAGGTGGTCCTGGTGGGGGGCCCTGTGGACCTGAAGGTCCTGGTGGACCAGAAGGACCAGGAGGACCAGGAGAATGTCTCATGTCCCCGGCATGCAAAAACTTTAGTAGAGCTATACAAGAGGAAATGCATGGTAAGAATATTTCATCAATAAAAAAAATTTGAATTTATTGAGTTGTAAAACTTCATATTATTTTAGGAAATGAGATAATTTAGATTATTCTTGCAGCGCAGAAATAAGTCTACCGATTTCTTCGAAAAATATCTCTTAGTCGACAAATTTAGTTTAAGCTGATGTCGTTAATTTCTTTATCATTCCTGACTTTCTATTGAATAGTTATACATTGCTTTGGAAAATTAAGCTTTCATTTGATATTTTTCATACATTCATTTCAAGTCTTCTTTTTCTTTAAAAGTAAAGTTTATTGCAGAATTAGTTCAAAAATAGAAGTTCTGAAATTGAACATACTATTGAACGAAGTAACATTTGGAACATTTTCGTTGTTTATTTATGTACATGGTATTTTAATATCTATATTTTTTCTCTTATTAAACCTATACCTGAAATAATTACTATTTTATTTACTTTAACAATTTACACAATTTTACATTTGCCGGTTTAAGCTTGTTCGTGATTAAAATTAGCCAATTACGATCAAAAACTAAGTAAAATATTTAAAGAAACTGTCATTGAAAAATGTGAAGAGAATGAGAAACATTTGATGCATATTCAGTAGCTGATAATTTGTTCTTTGAACACTTCATGTTCCGCTTTTAAATAGTCATAAGATTTTTTTCAGGTAAATTAAAGAAATTTTTGCTCAAAACTAATTATAAAACAAAATTAAAAATATTAGTTATTCATTAATTTAGTTGAAGGCTTATCAGTTATTAAGATAAAATGGTTACATTTATTACTTCTTGAAAGAAAGCACACAGGCAATTCAGGAAAAGTCATTGTAAAGCAAAATTTTCATTTAAAAATATTGGGAAAATATCCTATGAAAACTAATAATACATTATGAATTTTTATGTCATACTATGCATCAACTTTATTATCTTTTGAAGATAACGTATAACATCAGAAACATTTTTAATGGAATCATAAAAGTTTTTAATTTCATTAGCGTATGTTTATGATCTAAGGAATTGCAGTTATATAAGACATTTTACCTTTAATATACCTCTCCTAACTTCGCAAATGTCCAGTTCTCAGTATATTGCCGTTGAAGAAAAAAACATAAGACCTGTAGTTTAGGCTTCAAAATTTATCATTCTATAAATATTTACAAACTTGTTAATTTAAAGCAAAGAACTCAGTTCTTAAAAATTTAAATATTTATTTTATTTTTGTCACAAAATACATCATTAGGCGAGCATCTCCAAGATCTTGAACCTCTACCTCATGCTAGGCATTTTATATCAGCGCGTCTCGGTAAGTGTTGCCACTGCGTAAAACATAAATAATTTAATTTACTTTCCTAGCACCCTTATTCGTAGCTTTTCAAAAGAAAACAAAACCCAAGGTTTTATTTATTTTTCAAACTTATTAACCTATCGCAGTTTAGCAATCTGAGAAATTTCATAAATAATAAATTATGTCTTTGTAATTTAAAGTTTTGTATTTCATTTCATAACGATTTATTCAACTGACGTAAATTAAAAGAAATGAATTTATAATATATCCAACTGATAAATTTAATGAATGTTGTAATATTACTCTAATTAAAAAAATATATATCTAGCGTTATGTGTTACACATTTAGTGCCGCCCAACTAGTATAGTGACTCTGACTGTCGTACCGAAGGGCCCGGGTTCAAATCCCGGAGAAGGCATGGATATTTGTACATGTATAGTGTCTATGTGGCATGGCGGCACTCTAAATATGCGGAAAGCCGGAAGTCTCTCTCGAGAAATTGATGGTAGAGGAAGAGAGTGGGAGACCCCTGGGGCCGTTCCCCGGGTGCTCTTTATAAAAAACGGGGTGGGGGCTAATGAGCAAAGTCGTACTGTCACCTGCGTGGTGCTCAAGCTGTGCCAGCGATAAGCACTGTCTTGCACTTCTTGTCACGATGAATTTCGTGGGCTTGTTCTGATGTTGCTGTCGAACAAGTGAGATAACATACACATATACTTAGCACAGATTACATCATTTCCCTCCAATCAAAGAGCTTTAATCGTGCATTTTACACGAAATTTTCATATACATTAATTTTATGTTCAATTAGATCGAAATTTAATTTAAACGAGAAACTGTTAAGCTGAAATTTTTCGAAGCGTATATTATTTCTAATTTTTAATTATTTAATTTTCTTGTTTTCAAAAGCATTACTGCTTCTGTAAGAATATATCTTCTTCTTCTGAAGTATAACAATAAAAATGTGCTTTAGTATTAACTGTTTTTATTTGCAATTAAATTATCAATCGTATAAATTTATGTTTATGTAACAGGTTTGCAAATACAGAATATCGCACTTCTATTGCCAACGTGAAGAAAGCACCTACTTCGAACATCTGTTGCAATACAGTATTTTGCATTACTAATGGACTTCGCTTAGGCATAATACTTACTAGTTTGTCGAGGAACATTTCTTGAACTACATGATATTAGCATAAAATCACAGCTTTGGTTAACTCTACTTTATTTCTTGGATTCTTTAAACTCTCGCTTTCTGCTTCAGTATCATTCAGATATTTTCAGATGGATTGAAATCTAATGAAAGGGCAAAATTTGAAAGGAACTCAAGCATCAACCGTTCGCACTGGATGGCTTGGTATATTATTCTTTGAGAGATATAAAAATTGCTTTGAAACAGGTTAATAGTTAAAGCAAGCATTCGAATGGATTGAGATCTGGTGCAAGGGCAGATCAGTTCCATTTTCTGAACTGACTTGAAAGAAACTCATGCGTCAACTGTTCATACTGGTTGGGTAGGTATACTGTAAGGTAATCCTTCCCCCTTCTTCGCATGCTTTCGTGGGGTAGTGGTCAGCACGCTCGGCGCGTATTCGAGAAGTCCGTTGTCCGAGTACCGGTGAAGGCTTTGCTCATTTTTCATCTCTCCTGTTTTTAAAAAATACCTAATGATGTCTCTATAACTGGCGCCTGAAATAAAAAAGGTGGTTTATGATGATTCTCCACCACGAGAACTTGGCGATTGGGTCCCCTCATCCCCAGTCGCCCTTTAAAAGGGGATGTATATAAGGTATTTCTTCCCCCTTCTTCGCATGCCTTCGTGGTGTAGTGGTCAGCACGCTCGGCGCGTATTCGAGAGGTCCGTGGTTCGAGTGCTAGCAAAGGAGTTGCTCATTTTTCATCTCTCCAGCTTCTAAAAAATACCTAATGTCTCTACAATATTATCCTCTGAAACATGTAACAATTATTTTGAATCATGTTAATAGTTTGTAATGTCGTGTATGTTTGGCTAACATACAGTGTATACGACGTTGAAGACTGTCTGGTGAATTGTCACTAAGTCCTTTAAAGAAATGAAAAGTCAAGAAAAGAGGGTAGAGACTCAAATTTGACAGTCGGCACCGACTCGTGCTTACGAAAGCTAACACTTTTGGCTTAACTCAATAGATAATCAATAACGTAAAAATTAATGAAGCTAAGTGTAACTTAACGACTTCAAATGTTAACTATCTTGCAACCGGGCCTCGAAACTCGGAGGAAACAAACCTAATCATAAGAATAAATCAACGCCACAGAAATCTAATTGCAAAAGAATCAAGGATATCAACATGGCCTTCAAGCAGGCAGAACACGCTCTGATATCCCCTTTCCAAACATTCTCTTAAATATTAACTTTTTTTTCTATCTCATTTGAATACACACGTTAGCCAGTTTGCATTCAAGCAAGAAAGTACGAGTTAAAAGCAAGAGAAATAGGAAATCTGACAGTTAAGTAAATTAAATAAACCCCCACAAGGAAGTAAATTTCTTTCAAGCTCTTTAATATATTGGGCTGCATTCAATTTTGCTTGTACAGTATGATGTCAGCTCACACCATATGCTGAAACAAAATAACGTATCAAAACTACAGTAAGAAGTTTTGGAGATGATGTTAATACAATATAGTTTAAAACTGTCAATATGACAGCATTGTGTTTTTAATGAATGCCAAAATCGTTTCATCACTCCAGATAACCTTACGCCATTAAGCCTTAGTCGATCCTGCGCGATGACGTGCTCATTGTAGTCTCTTAAACCTCTTTTATTAATAATAGGTTTTTCTTTCACAGGCTTACGAGCCCATTTATTATTTTATGATTAACAAGCTACCTGGAAATGTTAACTAAATTGTAGCTTAGCTGCTACTTTTACTTCAAGAGATTTGACAACTATCAAAATGATCTCTTAAACGATTCGTAAAATATCTTTCCACGGCTTTCTCTTTTCTTGATGATTTTCCAGATTTCTGATTAAATTGAAGTTATGAATGTATTTAATAATTGTCGAATTTTGAATGCCAAAGTTCATATTAAGTCAACAGCAAAATAATCATTCATTCATGCATTTGGCAGCCATAACTACGTTCTTTGCGTACAGCACGTTTTGAACAACAAAGTAAAAGGAATTGAGCGAGCACTGTAGAGTTCTCAATAGAAAAAAACTTCAAAGCAAATAATAACAATTATATTATAAAGAGAATATTGACATCAGAAAGTGCTGTCATGGCTTCAAAAAGCAGTTTCAATTTTTCATTAGTGAATTGTTCTTTTTATAAGCCATTCCTCGTTTGCCATTCTTTGATTCCAACTTTCCGAATAATGCTGCTATTTTAAAACAAAAATAAGTTTGGAATTCTATGCAAAATTATTTTTAAAATGATGCATGATTTATAAAGTTTGGAATATAAATTAATTTTGAAAATGTGATTGTATACTCAGGAAACGTATTTTCGAAACGTGTTGCACGTTTTCTTATATTTTCAGCAGAATAACTCTGATTGAAAATGTCGTAACTTAATGCACTTCTGTGTAGTGAAGTGATGTACTTTTAAAAACATTTCAGTGAAAGGTGTACATGATTAATAGAACGTTTTATGAAATTTTGAAAGGTAAAAATCAAAATACTTAACGAATTAGCCGTAATAACCAATTCATTTTAAACATGGAAAAGCTCTGTATCATTAGTATCTAGTGGTCTGAAAACTCTTGCATCCTATATAATTTAAAAATTTCAAAGGTCATGACAAATTAACTTAATAGGAAGACATTTAAAAAAATTTAAGGTATTTTTTATGAAAAAATAAACATAACTTAATGGTTCACATTTCCTTGATAGCTATGCACGAGAGGGGAGAAGGAGGTCCAGAAAACTGTTCCGATGAAAATCATGAAGTAAGCAATTTTACAGTTTTTTTTCCTTGTATACAAAAGCGTGTAAACTAGCTTAAAATAAATTTTTATATTTGTTGGTTCATGACGGCGATGTTTTATATCACTATTATAACCAATCTAAATTTTAACCTTCTTCCAGATTATTGCTTAGTCATAATTTGTCCATCATTTGGCAAGAGTTCAACCTCAAAAGAAAAACGCAACAAAATCATAAAATAATAAATAATGCAATTAAACATATTGGTAAAAAATCTTGCGTCTTGTGCAAATTAAAAGGAATAAAAACTAAAAGCTTCTGAAATTGTGAAGTAAATTTTACAAGTGTTTTATTTAAATAATATACTTCCAAAACATCAAATAAGTAAAATAAAGACATGTAATAAACTACGCCTAGCTTTGCTGAAAGTTGCCGTAAAATTGATGGATAAGAGATATAATAAAAGCGTAACTAACATGTGATGCTGTTGTGATAAATGAATCATAGAATTTGAATAAATATATATTATATATAAGGAAAAGTAATATGATTTATGAGTCGATAAAATATATTTCTAAGTAATAACAGAATAAAAGCTCATTAAATAAGGAAAAAAAGCTTCGAGTACAAACAAAAAATTCTGACGCAGACACCACATGACTTCCTTGTGCGACCTATTAAATCACATGCATTTTTTGCTGCATTTCACTTAAACTTATTTCCCTGAATTTCATTAGAGTTATATTTCTCATTCAATTAATTCATTCTCGCTTCGCGGCAAGGCAAAAAAAGTTTTTACAATTAAAATTAGAGTTTGTTAAAAAAAAAAAAAAGGCCAGGATTCTTTCAGTTTTGTGCACCGAAGACAAAACTTTTGGTGCACAAAATTGAAAGTTTACTCTTTGGTCCCACTCTCCAGAAAGGACACCGAATGTGCAGAAAATGACTTAATTCACTATTCTACTAAAGAGTTTCAAATGTAAAAAAATGGCGCTTTCGTTAGGCTTAAATAACCACTTAAACAACTTTTAAATTGTTGATAATTTTATAATTGTTGCATGTAGATTGATTAAAGGTTTAAACCCTTACCCAGAACATAAGAACAACATGATTCAATCACTTTTGAAGCAAAACATGCGCAATTCACCAACATATAAGAATAAAATAGCTTAGCTCACCGAGGCAGGTAACAGTGTAATATATATTTATATAGTTTTGGTGCGACCGATTGCAACCACAAACCGAGCTGCACAACTACACGTTATGGCAGTCGCATGTACAAAATTCAACGTTCTGGGGCTACTCGTTTTTGAGTTATACAAGATACATACATACGCACCTACAGATGTCACGAAAAAAACTCTTCTGAGTCCATTTTATATCCATTTTACAATTCGTTTCGGAAAACAAGAGTCCTTTATTACGGCCGTGTGTACAAATGCCATGCAAAAAACATCGTTCTAACGGATTC
>KK120563.1:29299-68023 GCA_000611955.2 Stegodyphus mimosarum | reverse complement strand
GCGGTTAAAATGTATATTTTCGTTAATAATTACATTATCAAGGGAATCGGAATCACATAAGAACTTAAAAATCAGTATCTGATTTCACTTACGAATCTGTGTATATATAGCTTCAGTTTAAATCATCAGTTATAAAAGAATTCTACTTATAAAACCATTTATATAATTATTATAAAAAGTTAGCTACTTTTATTTCATTATTTGATTTATATTATAATTAGTCAAATCATAAAATAGTGTAAAATCTATGACAAAATATTCAAAGAATTGTGAAAATAAATTAAATACAATAAATCAGAAACCTGTTATAAAAATTAATTTCATATTGCTAACCACCCACAAAATCTTATAAAACTTAGTCCTACTGGTACATAACTGCTTGAGAGACGTAGAGTTTGGTGGTCTTTGGTAGCATAAACTAAGTGCAAACCTATCGAGAATTATGTCTGTGTCTGAAAAGAACTGTAACAAACCCTTTCTTGAATCAGAACTGGACAATAAACGCACGTCTCATGCTTGACAAAATCAGCCAACCATTTGGATGTGATGTAACTAAAAATAACAGTTGATATCAACATTTAAAACTTAGCCAAGAGCAACAGAATTGATTTAGCGCGAAGTTGCCTGAAACTATCACCGGAGTAACAGTGTAAATGTCGGCAACTATAATGCAAAGCCGAAAGAATCTTATTTGAGTTAGCGAAAACTAGTAATGTCACCTTGAGACGCAGAAACACGCTCCGTCTTACAATCCCAAAACCTCTGCTTAACCACTCTGAAACTAAATTTGCTTTCTGGTAGGGAAGCGGAAAGGAGAATTAAGAGTAAAGATCTAAATCATAACAGCTGATTAGATTAACATAATGGAATCTTATAAGTCTTGTAATTTATATCTAAAAATCGCTTTCGTAAATTCTACTTCAACATTAAAACAAATAAAATAATCAAAGCTTCTTACCTGTCAGACGAGATCAATTCAGTCAAATATCTTACAATACATGACGGCAAGAAAACACTTATAATTACAGTTATATATAGAGTTCGCACTTAACATTTCACGGTTCACCATTCTTCACAGTCTCAGTCGCAATTAATTCAACTCAAAAAGAAGTCATACGGACAGCGCCATCTGACTCCTGTAATTTTAGTTTCTATAAAAGGTATTTTATGTCAATTAGTAAAATTTTTGGATTTGAACCTTTACCATAACTTTTCTTTTCCGTTCCTTTTTCAGTACGCAAATGAGATTGCAGAGAATTTGAAGTCAGAGATTTGGAAAATTTTACATACAGAGCTTTTGACAGCGGCTGTTGCAGCTGATTATCTACCGCCGAACTCTGCTCAGCTTCCAGAATTAGCCATTTTGTTGGCCGACGTTAAAACACGCCATTAAAGTTTTGATCCAGATTAGTCAGGCCAAATTCGTGTAGTCCCCTGATACGATACTTTTAAATTGTAAATTCAATTTGTGTTATTTTAAATAGCCGCAAGAGGCGGAAGTTTGTTGGCAGTCAGAGGTGGTGTGTTCTGTTTAAATTTAAGTGAAATAAAAAAGTTACTTAAAATGTTAACATGATGTACTCATATTAGAAGGAGCAATAATTCCCTTCTCAATCTTCTGTGATATGAAGGACATCTGAGTTAATTTTGCACAGTTAGGACCATTAAGAGGACCTGTATGTCATGCCATACTTTGTAGCTGGTGAAAAGGCTAAAATGGGGAAAAGAATTGAAATTTTATCAGATCTTCTAAAATAGGACAAAATAAAATGTACACGAACTTATAAACAATTTTGAGAAAAATAAATAATAGTTGAATAATCTGTTATTGATAACCAACTAAAGTGTGAAGGTTAACAAAAATGAATAGAATTATGTAACTAACTCATGTAGAAATACTTTATAATTTTCATTTAGCCATAGAGATTCTAGTGAAAGATACTAAGATTTCAGATGCTCAGTGAAATAGACGTAGAGACAGAAATCAAGTCTCTTCATTCCGCTAGAGGGCCATCTATCTAGCTTTATTTTTATCAAAAGAAGCTTGCTTAGGCGATAATTCGGTTAAGAACTGAAGTGAAAATAATTACAATTTTCTTCTTAAAAGAAATTTAGGAGAGGGCATGGAACCCTGTTTTATCTATACCTGGCTCTTAATTATTCGTATTAAATTAAGCAAACTCTTAATGCTTAGGCACCAGGACAATGGATATTGCCGGCCAAATTTGGAAGACTTATTAATATTAGATTTTGTCTACAACTTCTTTGAAATTCCATTTCTGCAATTATATTTGGAGAAACTAGTCTACGAGTCGATTTGAAATACAGTTACGAAACCAAAATGCCCTATGGACTACGCCTATGGACCTTGCATATGGACTGCTGTTTAATGGTAGAAAAATATTTGAGTATGTTAAATCTGGTGAATAAAGGAAAAATAAGAAGGCTTTGTGAATTACATTTCTGGCCAAAACTGCAATTTTCTCAGAGACTCTGACATTCTGAACGCCCTGCCGCCTTCCCGGCCGAACCCATATGTGTTGTGAAGTCTAGTACCCTTTAAAAGTAATTTATTAAATGCAAATTTAAATACTTGAACATAAAGAATTTTAGAATTTTTTTTACTGTTCAAACCTTTTCCGTAGTTATTTATCTTTCTGTGTACAAATACATTAAAGCTATTACATTAGATCTAAATTATGGCCATCGGACTGTTACCTTGCCTTTTGGATTTCACTGAAGTCCAGTTACCAGAATTATGTCTGCAATACATTATTTCTCCATCAATAGCTTTCTGGAAATTATTAATAATAAAAACCATTTTATAACACGTTGCCGGGTTATATTATTCATTCAAATGAAATAAATTTGCTCCTATGCTCGAATACCCAAGTTAAAGCTCTTTTTAAATAATTAACAAATTTTTATAGTATAAGAAAATGCGAAGAATACAGTATGACGGTTTGGTTGAGAAAAATAGGGTTTGGAATTTATTTTGTCCATACTGATTAATTTAGGTTTCAATTTTAAAATTTTTACATTATTATTGACTGAAAGACTTTTTGCGTTACAATTGGCTGAAAGACTTTTTGCGTTAATATGAATCATGAAAGCTATATAAGAATCTAAAGACAGGGATTAATTTTGAATTGACGCAACTTAAAGAAATTTATTATAAATACGTTACTTACTTGCACGAAGTAAAGGAAGCGTAGTAAACGCGAAAAATTTTGGGAATCATATTTCAACAGAAATATTTATTCTAACCATTTCCGAATCCATTTGGAAGACTGTTTTTGCATGAAGTCTGTACGTATGGACGGAATAAAGGACTGTTTTACCAAAAAGGATTCTGAAGCGGATTTAAGGTGGGGAAAAAGCGATTTTTTGTCATTTTTGTACGTTTGTATGTATTCCGCATAACTGAAAAACGATTAGTCGTAGAATACTGAAATTTTGCATATGGGATTGCTATAACATTCAGTTTTGCACCTTTCTTTTCTACTGCAATCAGCGGAACCAAATATATATACATATGTACTCACCCCATTACTCGACTTAAACGTCCTTACCCGACCTTTATTTTCGCAGTCATTAGTCGCAGTCATATACTTCCAGTTACAAAAGTGTTTTAAATGATGATAATATTCGTGTTTTGGAAATGACAAATTAAAAGAGAATTTTGAACCAATAACTTAATGCTGGGGCCCACCAGCAGCCGAGCGGTAAAGACGCTGAACGCTGGTAGGTTCGAATCCCGCGAATGGGCTGGCTGCATGGGCGTTTTCGTGGTTTTCCTCATGTGTAACGTGTATACGAGCCAGTTTCCCTTAGAAAGTCCTCCACGAACGCATCCCTCCCCTTAGGCAGATAGCCCTCGTGTGCTTTGCCCTGATTGAATAACCTAACCTAACCTAACCTAACTTAATGCTGTTTTCCGGTTCCTATACTTATATTTGAAAATGTTTTTGACTCGTTATAAAAAAATATAATTATAAGAAGTTTGATTCCCGTGAGACAAAAATTGACCTGTGTATTTTGTCAGGACTGTGTGTTCGGTGCATACTCTTGGCGAACATATTTGTGAAATACTTTAAGTCCTGAACTTGAACAGGGAGCTGAATGCAGCTATGTTCTGTGGTAGAAAACTGTGGTTAAGTGGTAAAAGAACTGCACTTATGAAGGATTTAAAATCCTCTTTTATAAGGCCACAATTTTATACAGCCACTTCCCAACTCGGGAGGGATACAGAAAATAATGACCGCACTTGGGTCTAAACTGAACAATCAAATAATTTAAACTAAAGTTAATTCGAAATTAAGTAGTCGTTGCTCACAGAGTTCTAAACACGAGGTTGGACTCTATGCTAAAGGGTGCGTATCACGGTTTAACTAATACTAACGCACTTAGATTTACTTCAATAAGTAATAGTAGAGTAACAGCGCTAAGGCTTAGAATTTAAATACTAGTTGGTCAGGCGAACGTCGAACAGAGCAGCCGTGATCTGAGGCTAAAAGCTCCTCACTCTGAGAGGTTCCTATCTATCGCTTAAAAAAAACTTGGCTCCACTTCAAATTAGCATAAAGCTGAAACGCGCGCTTATTCAAACGGGAAGTTGAAATAAGAACAGATAGGAAAGGCAAATTAAAATAAAACTTTGTTAGTTTAAACTAAAACCTTACAATTTAATTTAAAAATTTTCGATTTTTGATGTCATTTTTAATTTTCTTTGAGAGATAGGTTAATTACTTTAGAATAAATACGAGGGAATTAAGTTTAAATCAAGTGCAGCAAAAATGTGTATAGTAAAAGGCCGTACAAGAAAGTCATGTGCTGCCCACCTCACATGTTTTTAAGATAGAAATATAAAACACCAAATTAAATAGCAGACTTTAAGAGTTATTACAGGAAAGTTAAGATCATATTTTACATATTATTTATCTTTCGTAAGGAAAGTTAGGATTATATATTACATATTTTTTCTCTTACGTAAATATAATTTTTGTATCACTTAATCGATTTATAAATGATATATTAAGATGGCAAATTAATTTACGATTTTTATTTCTTTGAAAAAAGCTACCAATACAAAAAATTTGTAACGTAAATTATAAATTCTTTATGACTAAAATTATATAGTCATAGAGTTACAATAACATTAGTGATAGTGTCTCAACAGAAAGAAAACTAATCCAAGCTTCTTTCATAGAACAGATAATCTCAATCATAATTTCATAGTTTATGAAACTAAAGTTTCCTATCAGAAATCTTAAGCCACGACGTTCAATAATTTAAAGATTTCTTTTTAAATTTGTAAAACTTTTGTGAGAAGTTGTAATATATTACTAAGCTTTCTTATCCCTAAATATGTAGGTTATCAGTGCCTTTTAGGTAATATGTTGAAGACATTTCATGAATTTTATCTAAATTGTAAAATAAGTAATAATATTTATTACAATAAATCTTTTGTCCTTCTAAACCTAAAGTCCTTCTTTTATAATCCTCGATGCCTTATGCTGTCTAAAATTTAAAGTGGGCAATATCCGCCCAAGAAGCGGATGTTTCCCACTTTGAGAAACTGTTTAACAAAATGTGCGATGAGACTTTTCACTGAAATTTATGCCTAAATATAACTAAGTTTTTCCTCTTTGTTAAATTTTGTTACTTTTTATTTGTTCTCGTTTAGGTTTGCAGATGGAATGATATATTGAAAGCACGTTGCAACGTAAAAGAGCAGCTAGCAGCAGAATGCATGCAAGAAATGAACATGTTCATGAACGCAGAATGTCCAGCGATAAATGAAGCAACAACATACGAATAGACGACTTCTAGGAATCCGTAATCTGAGAACAATAAATTATAACCCGTGAACAGAAACCAGAAGGAAGAAGGAATGTGGAGCTTGTTGCGTAACGCCCTGGATGTATCTTTAAAATCCTTTTGAATAATTAAATAAGTAACTTGTTTTTACAAACGATTAATGCTTCGAATCATTTTATATACACAATACACAGCAATACAATTACAAATGTTTAGAAGTAGACGCAGTCCAATTTGTTCTGGGTCTCATAATTTTGTTAATTTACTTCTAGGTACATATCTTAAATGAAAGAGAAGTTAATGAAAAATGATACAGAAATTAAAAAAAAACTTAACATTTACTAAGTCTCATACTTTTAAATTGGAAGAAGGGCTTTAATAAATTCAGACCGTGTTTTATTGCGTAATGTAATGAAACCAGTTTCCAAAAGTAGGAACAAAAGCCAGTTCACACGATGGCCCATAATGTGTAGGTTCAGGAAGCAGAAGCTCAAAAATCTTCAAAACAAATGCTGATGTGATGGTCTGTTACTTTAAAATAGCAACTTCAAGATCGTTGGCAGGCGTCCTCGTTTTGCGATTGTAACTCGTATCGTCATCGCTTCACAGCATTCATTTTCTCCACTTCATTTGAAGCTGTGGTTCAAGTCAACCTTCATTAGCACTCTTTGTAAAATTTCTTCACGTGCAGTTGAAAGCTGATTGGGTTCACACTACCTATGTTTCAAATATGATTATTAAAATTCTGGAAAAAGAATTCATTTTTAATCTGATCTTTGAAAACAGAATCATTGCTTAAAGTTATATTTTAATAATTAATATTGCTAGTCCTGCCAAAACCATTTAAACGGATTAGAAATATATTAACCAAAATATGCAAATTTGTAATTTACAATGATAATTTAATTTGTATTGATATTTACGCGAAAGAACGTCTAGGTCATACGGATAATCAAACATTATAGAGCGTAATTTTGATTTAGTACAGAATCGAAATATGCTAAACGGAAATGAAGTGGAGAAAACAAATTAAGCGACTCGATCTTTTTTCCGCGGCGATTGTTCCCGTGGTTATGAATGAAAACGGGTGACGGGAAATAATCTTGAAATTTCTATTTAAAGTAAAGACTCTAAGTTAGTACTGAGCTATAGAGAAGCATTTAGCAGTAATTGAGCTAAATTCATAGTGAAGATTCAATTCAATTTGATTATTATATACAGAGTTACCCAAGATATGCCGAACCGGACAAGACAGGTTTAATTTGTTTTGGATCTATCTTGGGTCACAAGATACTATGCATCTAAAGCGGAAAGAAAAAATTCTCGGCTGAAAATGACAGGAACGATAAATCAAAATAAATTGAGAAGATTTAAAAATGCCACGTAATACAATTTCTTACGTACAACTGTATATAAGCTGCTAAAGCTAATTTATTTTACTTGCAATTTAATCCTTTTATTTCACTTCTAACAGAGCACATAAATTCTATGTAAATTTATACCTATACTGCACATAAGCTGCTAAGGCAAATTTAAGTTCATTGAAAGATGATCCTTTTCCTTCTCTTCTAACACTGCGCATAAATTTTATGTAAAATGAAAGGACGACAGATCGATAATGATAACGAATATACGTAATTCAGGGAATTAATACGTCTGATGGTAGAAGACGAAATTACATGAAACATATTCTTTCAGGTCTTAATTTTATAATAATCTGTGTGAATACCGCTTGTTATTAAAAGTGTAAGAATATGAAGAACTTATCTAACTGGAGTGAAATTTGAATGGTATGTAAATTCATACTAAAATATATATATAAATGAAAATGCAACAAATATGCAAGTCACGTTCTACAGTCCATCTGCAACTGCATAGCGGGAGGTAACGCCAAGCCAGGTAAAAAGCAGTGAAATTGTGTTCGCTCACAAATGTTGACTGACGTATCCAAAGCGTTTACTTGACAAGCATGGAAGGACAATGTAACGATGGAATTTTAAGGTTTTATAAAGAAGGTCTGCAAAGCCACAATATGACGACATGATCAGCTTAAAATAAACCGAAATATGGCTTCTTTCCGTTGAGATGGAACAAGGATACTAAAGCTTTTGAAACTCACGAGCTGCACAGGCATGCAAAGGAGGAGTGTGACCCAGGAGTTCGGGACGTCTAAGGACCTCAGTTTCCTGGCCTTGGCATATGCCAAAAGCTCTAAAATTAATCCATTACAACCATTACAAAACTTCATTACAAAAGCGCTTTAAACTGTACATATAATGTTTAATCCGAAAGTTACTTATCAACACGAAAAATATATAAATGTAACATTTTTAATATAAACATTGATGCAGTTCTTTATAACACAGTGACATTTATTATATCTGGTTTGATAAAAGTAGTAGCATTTGAGATGACTGTATCCAAGATATTCATCTAGAATTTGTATTCTCATTTGACTTTTTTTCTGTGTTTCATACGGAAAATGAAGCTTAAATTGTAACTAAAATCCGCATAGTTAACTCTGCTATTTAGATTTTACCCATACAGAAGGTCAAGAGTGAATTAAGTAGTTTTCCTTAATATGAGACGTGAACAATCTCAATTAGAGTTCAAATCCTGTTCTTCAAGAAATATCATTTATGGCTTTTTTATTTTAAAGACGCATGTTCAGTTTATTTAAGTAAAAAATGAGATTTTTTAAAATTACCTAACCCTTTCTCATATCAACGTGAACATTACATGCTCTTACCTTTCGGTTTATTTTCAGTCGTACAATGTTAGCTGCATTAAACGTCTTTAACGGTCACAGGTTTCGGATTGGACACCCTGAAGACAATGTTTACCTAAGACCCGACGAATCATAACGCCCTTCACACAAAAATTAAGAAAAAGTCAAATATCTGGTGCGCATAGCGACGAATTATAGTATTCATGCTCGTTAAGCCCAACAGGATATTACTTGCACAACAAATGCCAACTCATAAGATGAGATATCACCTACAACAGAAGGTTCTTTCCGGGGTAGCCGTTTGTTTTGGCTAACACTGAGGGAAATCTCATGTACGTACGTACATACGAAATTCTGAAAGAATATCGCACGTGCAAAGCAGTTACCGTTATAAGTTCTTTTCAAAAAACTCCTGGCCCTAACATTGCGATGTACGAATCCCTATTTGCAATGCAACGTGCAAAATGCAACATCATTTGAATTCTGAGTCTGATTACCATTCGATTGCAGTACCAGTCGCTCTTTTGGTGCATCCCTGATATTTCGAGCAGTTATAGGTCTGTTGCAGAATTTCAGTGATACACTGTTACTAAAATTAAGAATATTTTGGGGATATTTAAGAACAGGGCAGTTCATGATCATATTTAATAGGCAACAATCAATAATATCTGCATTCTCTGCTAGAGCGGCTGCTTGGTGGCACCGCCGCTTTAGGGTGACATTAGCATTCACTGAATTTTTCGTTATTTGAACCCGTCTCTTCATGGATACTGGAAGATTAGAAAGACATACGCTACTACGTTCAGCCTATATTAACTTCCCCGCTACAGTTTCCTTCTCGGTATCGTAACGAATGTATATAGATAAATATACAAGGTCTGTTCCGAAAGTAATGCGTCCATTTTTTTAAGAAATTTATTGAACCGATTTGTACAATTACGCAATATTTTTCGAAATGCATCGCTCCTCCTTTAACATATTTGTTCCAACCCGATTTTCGTATATATGCGTACTTTATATGCGTCCTGAAAGTCCGTCACAGGGATGTCCTTTTAGTAACCTCGTCATAGCCGCCTTGATGTTCTCCAGGGTCCCCAAATGCTGTGCTTTGAGGAATGTTTTAATCTTCGGGAACAAAAAGAAGTCGGGCGGGGACAAACCAGGACTGAAGCAACGCAAAGTCCCCGTTTTCTCAAGTTTGAAACAAAACTTTGCGTATCGCTGCTCGAGAAGGTTTTTCATCTTGATTTCGACCGAGCACTTACACAAGGTTTCACTGAAACAGACACTGTGACTCTACAGGAGCTCGGAACCGACTGGGGCATCCTTCCGTGTAAGCGACAACGCTGTGCGATGGATAAGCACGGCAGAAGAAAATGGGGCGCATTACTTTCGGAACACATCTTGTATACCAAACGCATATCTCAAAACTATGCTTTCTCTTTCAGGAGTGTTTACTGTGTTGTGGATAGTGAGATACTGAGTATTTGTAAATGTTTATCCTTCAAATTCAAATTTTGTTTTCCATGAAGAGAGATTTTATATTTTCTATCTTTTTCACTATTTCACTTTTGATACCAAAAAGAATGTCATACAGAAAAATAAAATACATTGCGAATAAAGAAATTTCAAGCTTTGATGTTTGAAGAAAAAGTTTGATTCGCTTCATCAGGAGTGAAAATGCGTGATTATCTCTTTTCGATAGTAGCTAATCGTTCCTGAGCTCTTTAAAAATTCATAAAAATGCATTATGTGTTTGATATGGCTGCAGTATTAAATGTATTCCTTACAACAACTGCATTGTTTTCTCAGTGTTTTTCTTAAGTGCCTCAAGACATGTAAAATTCTTAGGTTGTCGAATGGTTATAATGCTGAAATATTTCTGTGTATGCTGTGTTTGTTAATACTCATTTAATAGCTACTTTTATGTCGTAAGCGGAGGTTCAAGGTTTTAAATTTTGCTAACTAAATCTGCTCAAATATGTCCAAACAAATTGAATCCATGTTTATATTAATAGCTCTTAACTTGTGCAAGGAGAAAATGCAGATGCAGGGATCTTATTTACCCGCTTTAAATATCGTGTTTCTTCAAACCATCCCCTTCCTTTGAAGAAGAAGTAAAAACTATCAGATTGACAGCTGCACATGTAATTACAAGCGTATAAATCTCTGAAAATGCTGTGAATGTTCTTACTCTACAGCAGAAGTTTAGGTTATTTCTTCATACTCATATGTAGACTCAATACGACTTAAAGAAACTGTATGCAATCTTAGAATTATTAAAACTAGACAGAAAACAACTGTTCTTCAGCGAATCCCTTGATACTGTGGTCTCTCTGGTAATGAGAAAACTAATTTTATTCGCGGAGTGAATGAGTGATGAATCCTTTAAGCACAGCATCATTGCTTGACTGTAAAGAAACAGGATGTATAAAACCCGTAAAACTAGACAAGTGGG
This sequence comes from Stegodyphus mimosarum, assembly GCA_000611955.2. NCBI lineage: Eukaryota > Metazoa > Arthropoda > Arachnida > Araneae > Eresidae > Stegodyphus > Stegodyphus mimosarum. The sequence continues at coordinate 57,017 of KK120563.1, read as the reverse complement.
GAAAATTAAAGAAAATGATGGGGGGGGGGGCAATCCTCACTCAATAAACCTCATAGTTCCAAAGAACACATACTGTTGCACCTTTCAGTTTAAATATGGCACTCACTTAAATGTTTAAAAATTTATTGACATAATTTTGAAACTTTTACAGTCCTTAGTTATCTTTTAGGAGGATGTCTTTAGATAAATTCTATGAGACTTCATAAAACATCGATTTCTCATAAAACCAAAGACATATGTGTAAAGTGGTGAAGGGCAGCTCAGTCTTCAGTCTTCATTAAAACACTGAAAATCTCATATCTCGGTGAATATTCGATAGGTCCGAAGTTCGAGTCCCGGAGAAGGCATTGCTCATTTTTCATCTCTTCTGCTTCAAAAATATCCTAATGATTCTACAATGGCGCCCGAATTAAAAACAGTGGGGGATGATAATTCTCCACCACCAGGATTTGGCGATTATGTCCCCTTATCCCCAGTCACCATTTAAAAGGAGGAGTATATAAGGTATTTCTCCCGCCTTCTTAACATGCCTTTGTGGTGTACTGGTCAGCACACTCGGCGCGTGTTCGAGAGGTCCGAGGTTCGAGTCCCGGAGAAGGCATTGCTCACTTTTCATCTCTTCTGCTTTAGAAATATCCTAACAACTCTACATTTCATTCGATTCATTTCTAAATTCGAAGAGTTAAGAAACGAAGCAAGTTGTTAGGAATACCATACAGATGGAAAAATATGAGAAGTATGAAGTTGGCATCCGTATCTGGGACTTGGCTACTCCATACCGTGTACTATGGTATCTATAATTGTAAGACCAAAAGACGCTATTAAATCGGTTAACGTTGCGAAGAGGATAAAAACAATTACCAAATAAAGAACTAAGAAGTTAACAACTCGTTGAAAAATTTCTTTTGATCTGAATAGCAGAAAAACACTTATACACAGTATTCCGTGCTGTGCTTCACTTATGTGCAGTATATATTTCATCCACTGCAATTGTATTTTAGTATTAAACAGTGTTGAAATAATAACAAAGGAAACTTTTATAGAAACCGATTCATCTTATTCGAGAAGTTCGTTTGGTATACATCCAATAATCTGGCGGCTTAGCTGCATACACCAAGGTTTGCGACTATATTTATATAAAAGTATTTGTATTAGTATTTTGAACATTACACATACCTCAATCTGGAGTCTAATATGTAAGAAAGAGAGCATAAATAGTAAAGGTGATCCAGAAGTAGAGCCCGTAAAATCATGTAGAAATTCTAAAATAAATATTAATGATACATTAATTCAATGAATGAAACTCGTACAAAAGTAATTCATCACTCGAAAGTACAGTTACAATTTATGCTGTTAGCTTTAGAAACAGTTTGTTTGAAGCAAGCTGGAGCTGACTTTTCCCCAAACAGACCAAATTTTTAAAACTAAGCTTCATTTCTCAAGGAATTCTTATGGAAAGTTTGTTAAATTGTTACACCGATCACGCTCCGTATAAATACGGCCTTACCAGTTGGCTGGGATAGACATTTATGTCAAGCATCGATTTATACAGCAGTAACCTATTATGTAGTGAATTTAACAGCTAGTACTGTAGCATTCATTATTTTAATTAACCAAATTATTTTTAGTTTGAACTTTCCTATCGATATCTCAAAGTTCCAGTTGCTGCCCGAATTTAGCGCGAGCGAGATATTTATGCAAATCGCATATATCTGGTAGCAGTTAAAAGGCAGGAGTTAACGAGGAGAAAGAAAGAGCCTTGGATTTATCGCCGTAAGGCTGTGCGCGCAAAGATTTCCTCTGTCTACTGAAAGTTCGCCTTCATAGGCATTTGCAATTGCCAGTGTTTGCTAGTGAAATTCACATAATTGCATTTCACTAAGAGTTAAGCTTCCCTCGCCGTCCTACTTAGAATTAAGTCAGGAAATTGAATTTGTTAACACACTTTATTTTCATATTATTTTAGTTCAGCCCAAGTAGTGGCTTACTCTCAATTTGAAGAGTTGTAAATATTTGAATTAAAGGGTCACTTTTAAACCCTCTTTCTGACTTTGTAGTTCTTCAACACTAAAGGACATAGCCTAGATCTGCTCACTGTCCTCCACATAAGGTTTCACAGTTTATGCTCACGAAGAAGGTCAAGAGATTGAAGGAGAAACCTTATAGTACTAGTCAACTATTTTAGAAACATATTCAGGAATATCATTATAATTGCTTCCATTCTAAATACTTGCCCAATTAGTTTCGATCCAGAACAGAGTATTGATTTCCTTGTAAATTAACTATTCCTGGGAGAAATATGATGTCCTAACACTAATCGTTCTCGTTTGCATTTAAATGTCAACAATCTGTTTAAACAACTGACATAATGTTGGTATAGTCAGTCAATTTAATGGAAAATATAGTGTTCCATTAAGACGTTTCCTTGCAACCAATACGAACTAATATTTCCAACTGCTTGAATATAGACTCAAGAAATTTGGTTCATGTGTGTGCGTAGTGCATGAGAAAGTAGCACCACTCATAAAAATATTGATATGCTTCCCCCAAGGATTATGCTCTTCGAATTTTTGTTTTTCTGGTAATTACTTACTTATTCATTAATACACGTCTCCAGATTCAAGATTCGATATCGAAAATTTCAGAGAATCTTGAAATTCTAAAATAAAACCATTTAGTTAAAATCTAACCTATTGTGACGAGGAAAAAAGCAAACTGAGGCTGAACTGACGGAAGAGCAAAAATTTAGGTAAACAAACATCAGACTGTACTATGTTTGTTTTCATTTAATCTCTTAATTATATTGTTCCGAAATGCCCAGCTGCGGTAAGATAGCTTCGCCGCAAAGCGGAGTTAGGGTTGCCAGAAAATGGCAAAGAGAGGCAGGTTTGCCGGATTTGAGGCAGAATGAATTCTTACCGATTTTCCAGAGAATATTCTCGAAGGCAGGTCCAAAGCTATATATATATACTGCCTGTACGCGGAGTAAGAGAGGATATTGAGTTCAGTAGTAGTGTATTGAATTTAGAGATTAGCTCGAGGAAGACAACCAATTCAGGAGCTCTACTTTAGTGCTTCGCAGTGAGACTGTCTTCACCGTTACAGCCTCATATCATGAAGGCTTTGTTGCTGATTGTTTGTTCGTGTTTGTCGTAGTTTTGCGACGACGGTAACGTCTTTCGAACTGTTCTGTGCAATACTGACAAATAAATTGTGTTTTCATTCTTCATCAAGTGTTGTTATTCATTCACTCAAAATCTACGAACCCGTAGAACGCAACAATATTCAAACGATAATAATTGTTTAGTAACTGTTTCTATTAGAATGGCTTGCCAATACACAAAGTACATTGCGTTATCTGCTGAATGGGTCTTCTGTTTGAAAGCTACATTTTCTAGAAATGAAGAATTCCTCTCATGTTTTTCCGAAATCACGTATGTGTTGCGAAAGTAATGCATGTTTCAGTATTGGAAATTATTTTGTTGAGTACTTAATTCACATTTATTTCCTTGGATAGTTAATTGAAATCAGCCAGGAGAATTTTTACAGGTGCTAATCTTTATCAAACGGATGTTTACATCTAATGCAAAACCATAAGCCATGTTCGCGATCATCAGTTTCAGCACTTATAAGTTCTTAATTGTGTAAAATTAATTCACAGTTTTCCAGACCCTATTAGACTAGCAAGTGAATTATCACTACGTCTGAAATACTACAACAAATTCTTAAAGTTTAAAATAATCTTCCTCTTTAAATCTTGAAATGAACACGAATAAAAAAGGAAGATAGTAGGATAGTAGAGGATAGTAGAGGATAGTAGAGGAATAAACGTGTGAGACACGATGACTTTACCATATGGTGATACATACACTGTCCTGTGATGCTATGATTCAGTGAAGCATCCAACTGAAGCTTTGAGCAAACATTCCAAAACATTTTCACGCAGTTATTACTTAAGAGAACTTCTATACTAATATAAAGACTTTTTCAAAACACCTATTGCTCGTCTTACCGTTGTTCTGAAAGGTATTTAACACTATTGTTGATTTTGTGATAAAGGTTTGGATTCGAAACCCGAGTTGGTTTGTGGCTGGTCTAACGATGTGAAGTTGTGGTGTGCTTGTGTTAATAAGCATGGGAAGAGAAAGTGTTCTGGAGATCCTCTTTAGCGACAAACACAGTTGTCTGAGAAAGAGATATTTCTCTCGTAGTAGTAAGTGGTGAAGGGTCCCTGTCCGGATACGAATTGATTTAAACAGGTTACGGAGACATCTTTTAACCACTTATTAGTTACTGAATTCGACTGAGTTGAGGAACAGAATCCCATTCATTCCGCCACATGTGATCTGCATGTATGATTTGTTTTCTTGTGAGCTTCTTTTTCTAAGAATGACTTAGGCCATTTTAATTTCATGTCTTCGGAATTAGGAGTAGTAACTGCAGCTTTAGCAAGGAAGTCGGCGTCTTCTTTTCTCTGCGTGTGCTTTCACCCAAACAAAAGAAATTTGAGTTTGGCTATTTTCTTGAATGAGATCAAAGATTTCTTGCGCTATTGGAGAAGGATGTTTAAAATTCGCTAATGCATGTGTCAAAAGAGGAAAATCTGATTGAATTGCAAGCTTACTGTATTTATTACCAATTGCAATTTCTGTTTGCTTTTAATTGCTCAAATTTCCGCTTGGAAAACTGTATATGCCCAAGCCACAGGCGTCCTTTGTCCTTTTATTTTTAGATTTTCGAATTTATGGAAAATACAAGTTGATACTACTTTTCTTCTATTTTAGATCCATTTGTAAATATTATCCGGTATGTACTGATATTTATAGGCTGTTTAAACTACATTTTTATGTTAGAAGATTTCGTGGGGTGCAGAGAATATGAAGAGTTTAGGAATGCAAGGTTATTCCGATCGTAAGTCAGTCCGTACAAGAAAGCAAGTATTTTGAGTAATAAAAACCTAAACTTGAATTTAAAAGTATCATAGTCAGACGCTATACAAAATCGGCCTACTTAAGCTGGCTCAAAACTTTATTGGCGCATTCTGACGTTGGCTAATGGCTAACGCTGGAATATTAACAGACAGAGCTGGCGATAGAACTCAAACTGCTGTCGTCAATGCCGAAAGCTACATACCTAAAACATTCATAACAGTCGACTTAAAATACTGTACCATCTAATTTGTATCCTGGTAATAACTACTGAAAGAAGAAGTTATAATAAAGGTTAAAATCATAATACTTGGTTAATTAAACTTAAATATCTTACACATTTTAATTTTAACCAGATGGAATCATGTTAATCAAACTGTTATGAAAATTATTTATTAAAATTTTCCCACATTCGTAATATTCTATTTGAAGTTCATTTGGAGGCAAAAAACAATAAATTGATTTCCAAATGAATCTTAACAATGCATTTAGTTGAAAATGAATCCTAAACAGCTAAAACAGCTTCCTTAAATAGAATAGTAATAGAAGTAAGAATAGTTATAAGCATTATCCGACAAGAAATATAATCCATTAACGATGTAATAAATATTTTCGGCTTCATAAAGTAGTGTACATTCAAACAGGTACAGGTGACGGAGAACGAGGGCATCTGGTGGTTACCATTGATAAAATGGTGTTTGTCGCGAACTCACCACTATGTTGTAGACTGCATTCATTGAGCCTGCATGGCGTCTCATAGGGAATTCATTTCAAATTCTAAACTGATTATATTTGCCAAAAAAAAAGGAAAAATGTTGGAATGTTAAAATGTGTAGGAACATCCTTACGTTGAGAAAAATAAGAGCTTTGAAAAGAAATATCAGAGGAAAATATAATTTATCAACTCTGCTTTCGGATGATTGATTTTCAAAACGAAACAATAGTTAATGCAATATGAGAATTTCGGCTAGCATACAAAATTATTTATAATAAGGATTAAAATATAATTATAAATTAGTTTTCTACTTTATTAATATATAATTTAGCAGCCTATATTAATCACTAACTATACTTACATGTATGAGAGCAATGTTATTTAAATGTTAAAGTTTACTTCGTGCTTCCTTTGGCAGTTAGCATTTTTTGCAACTACACAACTGCAGGTTCAAACATCTCAATGCATGAATTTTACAAAATGCAGCATAATATTACTAAATCTGATATTAGAAAAGGAAAAAAGGGTAGTCTTAAAAACCTTTCAGACAGCTCTTGCATTAAAAAAGCTTAAATTCAATATGCCTATAAAAAGCAAAGAAGTCAAATCAAGCGCAAATAAAAAGCAATCAACTGAATATTATTTTATGCATCATCTTAAGCATATAAATTTCTTAATTATAAATTAATATATGTTAATATTAAAAAATTCCTATTCTACATTAGTTCATAATAATCACAACACATAAATGACACTAAAATAACAACTCTATATTTAAAACATAGCGTGAATTTTTAATTTTGTCATAAATGAATGTAATTGCAATTATAAGATTGTATACATACCACACTGATAGCCATTAAAATTGCAACATCAGAAAGGAAAGCATCTGACAAAATCCTACTTATTAAAATTATATAATATAGTGGAAGGAAGACGGATTAAATTTTAACGTGTTTTGGGGCACACAACGTGCAGAATTCAGTACATAGGACTACCAGCTCTAGCAGTGACGACACGAGTAATCCGGCTGGACATGGAGTCGAAGTGGATGACACATACGGGTATTTCATTCCATGCGGTTTCTGTTCTATGCCAGTACTCGTCAATCGTAATGGCTGGCGAATTAAGGCTTGCCAGTCTCTCGGCAACACATGATAAGATGATCTGAATGGGCGAGAGATCTGGAGAACGTGCTTCCAGACAACTTTTGAACACCCTGTGTACTGAAGAGGGTTAGGACACTTCGGGCAACATGTGGTTGTGCATTAACTCCTTGAAAGGTGCTGTCAAGAAGTCCTCGAAGGTAAGGCCCATCAACGGGCTCTAACATATCAGACACGTAAAGGCGGCTGTCAACATTACCGGCTATGCGAACATGAAGTGACCGGGATGACCATACCCGCTCGCCAGTGACGATGACAAATGCAAGCTGGCAACGTTCGTTCTCCTCAGGGCCTATACACACGGATAAGCCGATCATGATGCTGTATGCAGAACCAGGCTGCATCTGAAAAGATTAAGTGATGCCAGTGCTGTATCCAGCATTCGTCGTACCACTGCGGATGTGCCTATCTCTGCTGTAGAGTAAAAAGAAACTGTAACAACGAATTCCGTGCTGACAGTCTGGTTCTATAGATGTCGTCCACTGTCCGCATGAACACTTCATCGAACTTATCGTCATGCACAACAGCTAATTTCCTGATTCAGAGTACGTCACGTGGCTGTACAATCCTGCAAGGCCGAAAGTACAGCATGTCTATCCCCTTGAGCGCTAGTCGGCTGGGGTCACTGAAATACTGCAAGGCTTCAACATGACTCTCTTGGCTGGATAGATTTCGTATTCCTCTGACAGTCAACAGACACGTTATGCCACGATTCTGCCGCTGTCGAATTCTAATATATGCTAGTAAGAGTTTCTCCTTTTACTCGAAGAGCAACAACAACAATACAACATACAAACATACAAACAACATACAAACAACTATCTTCCAAATAAGATTATCAGATATGCATTCTGATGTGCAATCTATCCATTTTCACACAATGTAGATTACATCGTTCATACTTGTTCTGTGCGTGTGCCATCGAAGGCTAATTATTTGCAAACTCCTTTCATGCAAATTTTATGTTTGTTGTTTGTCACCTTGATGGTGTAGCGATTTTAATGGTCAGCAATGTATTTTATCAACGACAACAACAACAATGATTACTGAAAAATCCGTGAACGCAATATGTAATTTTGCAAATTTTCTTCAGGAATTCTTTAAAACTTATTAAAAATAAAAAAAAAAATCTGAAATGTTTCAGATTTTAGATTACGTCCAAGGGGCGTTTATCTAACATTTTGTGTGTTACCTTTATTTGTTAAATACCATGTTCTTCGCACTTAAACCATAAAATTCATTCAACAGCAATATCGCAAAATAATTTTAAATTCTGCATATCTTTAGAAATTTCGGTACACGCTCTCACGCGCTGGAGATAAAAATTTTTTTCTGTACAACGTTGGTATTGCTGGCTTTGAAATCTTTGACTTTGTTAATGAAAAATTCGTTAAAGTTTTAGAGAATATTGTTACGAATTTCACATTTATTTGGCTATTAATTTAGAACTGTAATTAGAGTTCCTTTTTATTTTTCCGTGCAACGCACGCAGACGATTTTTGAAGAGAAAGCTACGTCAAAAAAAAAAAAAAAACATGCATACATTTATGCAGATTTTTCATTTTTTTAAATTTAATGCAGAGCGATAACATTTAGTGGCAACAATTTGAAAAGTGATACGCCGTTTTTGTGTTTCCGACGCAAAATCGCAAAACGAAAGTAATAGTCCTTCGGGACTAAATCCCTTTGGACTAAAAATCGTTTTCTCCAAACTCCTGTAAAGTTCCCCATTAATTCAACATAATGTTCAGTTCTTTTTAAAAAAGCCAATTCTTTTACTAAAAACTCTTTTGTTAGAACATTTGAAAATAATCTTTAAAATCTCACCCAATTGCACTGTTGCAATATTTTCTAAAAACTGGAGAAACAGGAAATTAGAGAAATAAATGCACGATTCCTTTGGGTTTGGATTTCTAGAATATGGAAAAACATGCGAGGGCTATCTGCTCACACGATTTCGATGAAAATACGTCTCATAAATAACAGCTGTGCTATTTAAAAAGTGCGTGAGATAGATTTTTTTTAGGTAGAAGGAAACTCGATTTTCCAGGATCCATGACATGCTATTGCTGTTTGTTTAAAATGGAATTTCACACGCAAAGCAATACATGAGGAAATGCTTTATTTAATAATGAAGGGGCATTTTTGCATATTTATTCATTAGCATGCAACAGCAGAATTTTTACATTGTATAAAACTCTCTTACATTTTGAGTTTCTTCATTTCGGTTACATTTCCACCATGCACTCTTTAAGATGTGTGCTGTTAATGGCTTTCATCAGCATGGCAGTGGCCAAAAGGGGTTGGAGAGATTCCTCGGGAGGACCACCTGGTTCAGACGGATATACTGGACCTAGAGGGCCACCACAAGGAGGTCCTCCCGAAGGACCATGGGGACCCTGGGAAAGCGGGCCTGAAGGTTCTCAGAGTCAATCTGAAGGTGGGTATAGTGGTCGAGGACCTCCAAGAGGCCAAGGGGGTCCTAGAGGACCACGTGGACCAGGAGGCCCAGGTGGATTCGAAGGTCAAGAAAGTGGAAGCAGAGGCTCCCGTGGACCTAGACACCGAGGTGGGCACGGCGGGAGGGGCAGGCAATGCCTTATGTTCCCAGCATGCGAACAACTCAGTAGAGCTATAAAAGAAGAAATGTATGGTAAGAAATTTCCTTCAAAAAATTTCGGATATGAAATATTTCTTTCTAAATATTCATTGGCAGAAGTAATTTGCTTATAGGAAGATCTAAGCTAACGAAAGAATCTTAGCAAGAAAACAGCAATCTATGTTTATGCTTAAATTCTTAAAATTAAAGCTCCTTTCTAATAGATACCATTTTTGTTAAAGTTTATTGAATAAGCCTTGAATCAATATACTTCTGTTCTAAATTTATTCCTATTAAATAGTTTTTAAATTAGATAAATGTTGTTAAACACAGTAGGACGTAAGTTATCGACGCCAGTAGCTTGAATGTATTTTGAAGCAACGTTGCAAGAAAGGGTGTTTCATTTCTAGTTATCGATTCGTTAGCAACTTAAAACAACGATTTCAGTAAAATGAAAGTGCAGCAAGTTGAACCCGAGCTTAAAGAAGTTATATCATAACACAAGAACTTTAGGAAGAAGCAGAAGATTGAATTTGCAATGTGTTCGGTGAATGAAATACTCTGGAAAACTTAGTTCAGATTTTATATAAATGCAAAATATTTGTTTCTTGCATATTGATAAAAACTTTAGTAATTTTAGAAAAAATGTTAGCTATCTTAAGCGATTCCTCTCAAGTAGATATTGTAGTGTCAACGAAGTAAATATCGTCAATGAAGCATTAAGCCAATAAACACACTTATTCTTTGTGAAATTTGTTACTGCCATTTCTCGACCACTTAATTCTTTACAGTGTAGAGACATTAGGTATTTATGAAGCAAGAGAGATTGAAAAATGAGCAACGCAGTCCCCAGAAATCGAACCACGGACATCTCGGTTACGCGTCGAGCGTGCTGACCATTACGCCATGAAAGCATGCAAAGAAGGTGGGCGAAATACCTTATAACAGCATTAAAGAATTTTTTTTTCTAACCTCTAACTGTTGCTAAATTTTTTTCTGATTATGGGAGAGATTAAACCGCAGAATAATTCAAATTGCATATTTCATAATTTATTGCCTGAACAGTACTATTATACAGAAAATAAATACTTTTTTTGCTTGTGTTTCACATTAAATATTTTCCACAATGAATATGAAGAATGCGTGATATTTATTACTGATAGTGAAAATTCAAGGATGCTTGCAATAACATTTTATATACAATTTTTCGGATATCTCTTGGAAACAGAATTAAAATACGATATGCTTCGGAGATCCTAAACCCATGTGTCGTAAATGCATCTGTTTCCTAATTATTTATAAAATCCGTAGACTAATGTTTGCTAATTGAATAGTTAACTTATGAAATGTTTTAAGATAAATCTCAAACAAATTTTAGTTCATTAACACCAGTTGTAGTTATTGTTATCGTAATAAGATATTGTTATATCTTACATCATACGAAAATGTATCACTTAGTAGAGAATGGAGATTTGATTCAATACTTCGTGAGCGGATTACTAAAAGGAACAATTTAATTCTTGATTTGCAGTTGAAAGTTGACGCTTTAATTGCTTTGTTTAAATCACAGTTTCACTTTTTACATGTAATACTTAACTATTTATCTATCAAACGTGCAAACGTGATACTCAAAGCACGATAAGCTTATTATAAATGTTTAATTAAAATACTTACTTTAACTTATGTAATTAGTATTTTTCTGCTAAAAGTTGATTTAACCCACATTCTTCAGATTCAGTTACAGATTTTTAAATGAATAACTGTTATTCGAAGAAGGTTTTTTTGATTGGTTTCAGAACCCCTTATGCATCGTTTTTAACATTTTCTGCCCGTAGAAAATCAACGACCTCATAAAGTATCTTTAAAAAGTTCGAAGATATGATAGTCCTTCACGAAAAGGGTGAGCTGCAGATTGCAAATGAAGTGTTCCAGCACACTGAAACCCAAATAGTTAATAATTTTAAAAATCTTGCAGTAACCTGTCTTGTAATGTGAGATGAGCAAAATCTCTTTTTTGTGGGATCGGATCAGAATCGTTCGCTCACTGAAATAAATCGGTTCCTGTTCATGACTATTATTAACTTTGATGAAAAAGACGAAAAACGGGAACAAGGGTAAATCAGGCGGTTAACCAGAAAGGAGAGACGAGCAGAAAAAATCGAACGAGTTGTTAATCAACTCAATTAAACGTTAACTCCCTGAACTGATTTATTTCAAATGCAGATTTGAGATTTTCTAAAACCTCCTTTCTACATAGAACTAAGAATAAAATTCTAGAAATAATATTTTCAAAAATTTGGGAAATGATAAAATTAAACTCATTTTTAACATGAGATGATAAATATTCTTTTCTCTCCTAAAGGGCGGGAGTCGAATTTTCCTAGACGCTTCCAACGAAAGCTCCTCTCTTGTTTCGCAAATCAGGTGCTTAGTAAAGTGAATCATTTGGTGAATGAATTTGGTGAATGCAGACCTCTATTCTTAGCATAGTTCCAACAAAAGTTCTCCAAGAACTGTAAAAGAGGTACCACTCCGTCTTTTGGAGTAAATTTACTCAGAAAATCGAATCTGTTCTTTGAATCAGTTTCAGGATGAATCGTACCCATCTCGCACTGATTTAATGGGAACTGATAAAGCTATTCGTCATTTAATAGGAAGAATCATGACTAATTTGCAGAAAACATGCTACCTAATCGACGGTAATATGCAGGTTCGACTGCATTCTCATCGGGTCACTTTCAAGTTTCTGCATCCGTTCACGCGTACGCAATGATAAAACAATATTGTCAATTGAGGAGAGTGTCTTGCTCTTTCTTTGCACATTAAGCTTGCCGGGTCTCTTTCAATTTTACCATGGTAAAGGACTATCTTTGTAGTTTGTCGAGAGCCTCCGATGATTTTCAACCCTTGATGCTTCTTCTGACTAGAACAGAAGTTCTCAGATTTTTAAATATTATATGACTATCACATAAATAAGAATAAAAAATATATGTACTAATATGTATTTTAAAAGAGGTATTATTTTATACTTATTTTGAATATTCATTTAAATATTTTGTGTAAACATTTCACCTCTAATGTCATGTACCATAGTTTGAGAAACTGTTTCTTAAGTTTTAGTGCAATGTAAAGAACTTTATGCTAAGTAATATAAATATATGCATTTACTTATATGTAAATAGCATACATTGCATAAATTTTTTTAGCAATGTTCCAAAGAGGAGAAGGAGGTCCAGACAACTGTGTCGATGGAAATCATAAGGTGAGTTGTTTTATATTCTATTCAAGTTTAAAAAGAAAGTTTTGAAAAGATTTAGATTTAACATCACACCAGAGGGTTGGCCATAGTTTTATATGCTCTCGCTGAGCTCGAAGTTTACCAGCATTGTCTTGAATTCACTCCTGCTAAAACAACATTTCTTTTTCTTTTTTACAGCTTTTACTAATATCGCTTTCTTCACAACTGCGTCCCATAACAGTTAAATCAAATGTTTAAAAGTAGCAAATTTTTAGAGTTCTCGATAGTATGTTAAGGGCTGCCATATATTTTTCTATCCACTTCTGTATTTTTCCATCTCATCATATCAATGTTCAATTTTCTTAACGAGATGACCTGCTCAACTCTTTTTCTTTTTTTTATCTTTTAAACTCTGTTATTAAACATTACTTTCTTTCAATTAGACCACATAAAATTCAACAGCAAAAACAGAAAACTTTTAAAAGCATATATTTAGGATTCCCAATTTAGTGTTAAGTATTGCCATTTATGTTTTCAATCTTTCTTTAGTTCATCATATCAATTTTCAGCTCCCTTAGCATAGTGATTTACTGCCTTTTTGTTATTAACATTTTGTCTACTTAACTTCGTTTACTAATACCACTTTCTTCCCTCAATCCGTGTAATTATTGATTGTGGTGTTACCTGAAATCGCAAGTCTACCGCGATCGTCCGACCTCATTACGAGTACTAGAAGACAACATCCAACGGCAATTTCTCACCATACCTAGAGATATGCTGTACAGTGTTCTTCACAACATTATCCCTCTACTAAAGGTATTGTTGATGAATGGCGGCCGACATGTTGAATACTTGTTATAAAGAACATAGTCTTTGCTAAAAATCAATTTTTTTACTAATTATTGCTTTTGTTATGACATAAGCGCTATCTATTGGCCGTTTTAAACACCTTTTGTTATTTCAATAAAACCCCAGGAGATGTCAAGCATGTGTGTCAGTTTTTACGTCTCTACCTACATTATTCATTGAATTATTGAATTTTTAAATGTTAACGGACTTTTGGGTCACCCGGTATGTTCGCAAGATAATTTGTAAGCGCAGTAAGTAATGAAAAATATTTTTACTTCTATGTTTTATATTTTCCAATTTTAATAAATTTTCACCGAAAAAGCGCGAAGCATTCAAAAACTGAAAATGCGTAGGAAATTAATACTATACATAGCAGTTAATAAAAATTTAAACTTATGTAGTTGACTATTAAAAGTAATTATTAATACAATCTCTTTTAGTAGTAGTTTTTAGAAAGTTTTAAGAAGCATTTAAAACTTTTAAAGTGAAAATACATTTCTCTGATGTCATCGTCATGTGATGCTTTATTTTTTACCACGGTGTTTTAAAAATGGGAAGTTTGGGGATTTTCTTATTTTCTACAACGATGCTTTGGAACTGCGATCTTTTCTCTTTGCTTTCTTTTCTCCCGCGTTATCGTATCCTTATTCATGAGGGCTGACTGCCTGTGAGTAAAATTTTTGTTGGTTGGTTTAGTTTGATAGATTATGGTGAAGCACACTAGGGCTATCCGCTTAAGGAGAAGGATTTTCTAAGAGGAACTAGCTCGTATACACGTTACGCATGAGGAAAAACACAAAAGCGCCCATGCAGCGAGCCCGTTCGCCTAGAATCGAACCCAATTCAGAACTATCAGTGCTCAGCGATTTTACCGCTCGGCCGCTAGCGTGCCTTAAATTTTTTAAACGTGCTGCGTATTCTGTATTAATTTGTATTGCCAGTAAGTGAATATATTTACTATTCTTTCTCGCCAGCATTTATTTTGACTGAAGATATTTACTGCGTATCTATTTTGTTGACGGAAAAAGTCATCTGTCTTTTTACTATTCTTGGGACGTACGGAATTTACGGAGTGTACTTTTGAAAGGTTGTAATTTTATTCAGTTTATTATTTTCATTATCAGTTCATTATTATTTTTTATTTATGAATGAATTCCAGCGACTTAAACAACTAGACTTCTGGAGAAATCAAACTCAAGGAAAACTGGGGGGAAATGCACTGAGAAATCATAATATTATCGCTATGAACATTCACTGCGAAGTGACTCCAAATCTACTGCCATCTGCATTTATGCGCGAGGTAAGTTTCTAGAAGCTTTTTGGGGATTTCAGGAATTCTTTAGGTATTGAGAGTAAGGGAAGCTTCGCAAGATGGCTAAACACCGTCTTCTAGAGGAGACGCAAAATTCAATTTAGCAAATTTCCTCTTTCAAAATGTCATTTCTAAATTTCTGATTTAGATTTTACTTTTTTTTCTTTAATTTCATTCAATTGTTATTTATTTTATTTTTCTGAAGCGGTTGACGAGCTCTAGAAATGTGATCACCGAGACCAACGGGCTCCTCGTGCACTGCCGCTGATATTAGAACAGTTTGGGGATCTTTGTTCCTTGGCAAACGAATGGTGCTGGGGTTTCTTCGACAACCATTGACAGATATGAAATTCAAATAGAATTCAAATTAATTAGCATGAGGTTCCTATGCTTGTGAGCCCCTGGGCAAATGCCTAGTGGGCCCATGTGTTAAGATGGCACTGCATAAAAATGTTTCTGTAGAAGCTCAGACAGCTCTATTTTTCTTCATCATCGTTTTAAAATTAAATTACTGGCTGTAATATGAAGTGTAATGTTACTTTCTACTAGATGAAAGATATTCTTAACAAGCTGAACTTTAAAACCTGCAAAGCTATTTTCTTATTCTAGAACTGATGAAACGAATAAAAAACGCTTTCCACGTTTTCTCTTTTTTCTGCACAACAGATGGCGCCACATATCTATTATATTAACGATTCTTAAATTGATTATTGAGTCTACGCTATTGTACATGATAGATTATTACCAGGTATAACAGCGTCCTCTTTTAGTCATAGCAACGCGCACTAGAATTTTAAAAGGAATAGTTTGAGAAACTTTCTGTCCAATTTCAACAAAGATTTCTGTAACAAAGTCTTCAGTAACCAGTCTGAACTTTCTCGAAAGGGATGCTGTCATTGTAAAGGAAAAATGTTACCTTTAACAAAATTATGTATATTATGCAGATTTCAAAAGCAAAAGAGAGACTTTTAAGACATTGTTGCATCCGTGCGGGTTCGTAATAGATTGAATGCACATAGGTCAGATGCTAGGGTGATACAATTTATTTTGTCAAAAGAAAGACTTCAGAGTTCTAGAACTTTTCACAGAAATACTAGTACAGGTGTTCACAGAACATAGAGTGCAATCAGTAGTTAAACTTCAAACTACTAAGAACGTTAAACACAACGCGAGCAAAACGCATCTAAAAGGCGAAGTTTTCAGTAATCAGAAGTCGCTCTGAACTAACAATTCACAACAACTACTCAGAGTCGATGCTCTTTCCGGTCTTATATAGTATGCAGCCGGCTGAGATATATCTAGCACTTCCTGTTCCTCGAAATTACTGGAAGGTCTATAAGAACCAAATAAGTTACAGCTAAAATACTGATAAATTACAGTCATTTTCAATTACAATACCTATTACGGAGATAAAGGGACCGGACAAAAATTTGTCACCAGTTTGGCGAAATCTCTCCAATTTAAAGCGATAGCCGTTTACTCAATGTTAAATGGACTTAATATTTTTCCGGCAAAGTATCCTTCTCTAGATTTTCATGTGACATTACAAAGAAAAATACAACAATTTCACATGTAACTTAACTAAAATTATCCGTATCTGTACGAAATTCGTAAGAGTATGTATGGAGTTAGTAGATATAAAATTGAAAAAAAAAAAGAAGAAGAAAATTATTCGAGGGCAATATAATAATTTGTTTTTTTGTTTCACTGTAATTCACCACTTTGAAGCTGCATAATTTCATTTTTCTGTGACATGGTATTCACCAGCTGAGAGTAGTGAAATCCATTCAACACTATTCAGTTAGTACGATTCAATTAGTAGGATTCTGTCTCTGCGAACGGAACTGGTTGTATGGTAAGTCTGTAGTTTTCTCCATGTGTAACACGAATTGTTCTATTGTAATTACTTTATCATAATGTAATTATTTTATTATTTAAATATAGATCAGCTTAATATTGTAGGTATTACTATAACGTAATTATTTTGTTGTTTACATACAAGACAATTTCCTTTAAAAATTCTCCATGAAGGCATCCTTCGCCTAGAACTCCTTAGTTAAATAACTTTGAGTGCTTTGTCTTAATTTAAATAATCCAGTCCAGTTTTAGTCCGCTTTGTCCGATAAGTACAATGTTCCGTTTTTAGACAGACGGAAATATCTGCAGTATGTTAGGCCCATCATTTGTTATAGTTTGTTATTTCACTTGAAAATTTAACTTCTTAAAGCACATGCTGGAGGCGTCGAAGACACAGCTGTGATGCTGTCATTGTGATGCTAATAGCTCATCTTGCTGGCTTAAGCATTTGTTTGTATAATGATTTGTTGCATGGAATTTGCTTCTTTTACGGATAATCTTTCATTAATTTGCACTTAACGTTACTGTGGTGGTATTTTCCAGTCTTATCAAACGTTAAACATATCCATATTACAAACATAAATATACACACATATATATTAAAAGTTGTAGAGACATTAGGTATTTTTTGGAAGAAAGAGAGATGAAAAATTAGCAATGCCCTCGCCAGGACTCGAACCACGGACCTCTCGAATACGCGCCGACTCTGCTGGACATTACACCTCGAAGGCATGCTAAGAAGATGGGAGAAATACTTTATATACTCCTCTTTTAAAGGGTGACTGAGGATTAGGGAACCCAATCGCCAAATCCTGGTGGTGGAGAAATATCATCCACCACCTCTTTTAGTTCCAGGGCCACTGTAGAGACATTAAGTATTTTTAATAAGTTTTTTTAATTACATGGTTTTAATGAAATTCAAGGAATAAAAAATACCTATCGCAATAGTTTTGGTTATATATTGCAAATTTATGTTCTTTAAAAACAGGGGAGATGAAAAATGAGCAGTGCCCTCACCGGGACTAGAACCACGAGCCTCTCGAATACGCGCCGAGTGTGCTGACCGCTACACCATCAAGGTATGCTAAGAAGACAGGCGAAATACCTTATAAAGTAATTAAAAGAAATTTATAATTATTTCGTCCTAGGAAGAGTATTTCAATATTATTGTAACTTAGATCAATTAAATTAAATTAATACGCAACTCAAGTAATTCAGAAGTGTAAAATATAAAAGTAAGATTGGAATGATGAGTAGTAACCATTAAAAATGCTATTAAAGTTTGCCTGAACAAATGTACGATACATTAAAATTATACAAATCAATAGAAATGTATAAAATTGTTACAATAAACACAAAAGGGAAAAAAATAATTAAATTATTTTTTATTTGCCAAAGGAAGATTGATATTTCAAGGGAAATAATTTTCCTTGTGCTGATGGATAATAATTATTCTTTTCTATTTTTGCTTTCTTTATACCACTTTCTTGACTTAAGAACTGACGACTTTATCCTATTAAAATTTTTTCCACTGCGATTTGATTCTGTCCATGTTTTAAAATTTTCCTAAAGAAAGGCATGGTATTTTCATTGAAAATATTTATGCTACGGCTTACTACTTTTTTATCGGAGTGATAACGTTCCATGAAGTTTTGCACTTTAAAAGGTCGACTAGCGGCAAAGCTATAAATTCGCTGAATAATCGTAGTCTGACCTAAGTTTCATTCCAGATAAATGGGCTGGCTGCATGGCCAGTTTCGTGTTTTTTCCCATGTGTAACGGTGGTACGAGAGAGTTTCTCTTAGGAAGTCTTTCACGAAGGCCTCCCTCCTTTTAGCTAGATAGTCCTAGCGTGCTGCGTCTGAATTAAGTAAACCAAATCAAACTTTGCATCTTACCCGTTTTGCACAGATTTTGTGGATCAAATAACTAGAAATATCTTGCCTTGTCTTCTTTTGAAGACATGTCCTCCACTGCATTAACTTCATTTTGGAGAATCATTTGTTGCCATCTTACTTGTCCGTACCTCGAGACATAGTTCATCATCTAAGGTATTCTTCATTTGCAAAATTTGTTCGTGATACAAGGCCTTCGTAAACCAAGGTTCCATTGTAGAGTGATAAAAATTTTTGACGCATGATAAATATTTCCGTCAGTCATTGAAGGAAGAACAAAAAGAAACTTCAGAAGAAAAAATTGCAAAGAAAACAAGAAAACCTAGAAAAATTAGAGAAATAAAGTTAATATTAGCTTTAATTTGCACTAAAAAAGTTTAAGAATTTTCACAGAACATATCAAAGTGACCAATAAAAGTAGAACTTCCATAATCAGTGTCACAGATATTACTGTAAAACTCTGAAAAATTTGTAAATATTTGGTGGCATTGAAAGTGAAGGTTCAATTTAACTTATTTCTCCAAAATAAGATTTTTTTTTTCATTTTGAAATTTGTATAGGCAGAAAGTTTCGACTTACTGAGAATGTAAAAATTCAGTCCTAACCTACAAATATTATTGGGTAAAAACATCATGGGACGAACTAATCGCACACATTTACTACATCAAGTAAAAGCAGTTAGAAATATATTAGAATTACTTCAATATTATTCTCTAGAATCGTATTATTTTTCAGTTGCTGTTTTAAATTATGCCTCGAGGTTCATTGAATCTTTTCACTGAAATCAGTAAGAGAATAAGGTTTAAATTTGCTTATTTTTACTATTATTACCTAATTATTTTGATTTAGGTGTGCAGATGGAATGACATGATGACTGCCCGTTGCAGTATGAAGGAAGCTATAGCATCAGATTGCATACAGCAAGTCCAGATGTTCATAAATGGAGACTGTAGCCAGGTTACACCAGGAGATCGGACTTATCCACCAGATGAGAGAACATATCCAACATATCCAGAATATTAAAATGTAAAATGCAATACCTGGAGGCTGACTGAATGCTTCATTTTGCTGAATTGAAGCTTAATGTACTGTAGAGACAACATTTTAATTACAATTAAAATGGACCTGGAGGCTAACTGAATACCTGACCGAAATACCTGGAGGCTGACTGAATGCTTCATTTTGCTGAATTGAAACTTAATGTAACGTAGAGACAACATTCTAATTGCAATTAAAATAAATATCTGTAACTTTACTGTAACTATATCTGTAATTTTCTAAATACAATTTTTCAACGTTTAGGAAGAAAATTAATGAAACGTTAACCTTTTCTTAAAAGCTATAATTTTCTTTTACATCTCTCCTAGACATCATCTCATGTGTGTAGAAAATATACTTGACTAAAACCACAATTTGAATACTTCTCTATTTGAATACATGTGAGATGAAAGTTCATATCAGCATACAATAAATCCAAAAATATCAAACTATAAATTACTGTATTCATATTTTAAAATACCGTATTTGCTTGCGTAATTATCTCCCTCAATTATTGCAGTTTATGATTTAGGGATTTCATATTTAACACAAAAAACTGTGAATATATTAAACTATATTTACAATTAGAAACAGTACATTGTATAAATGAAAAGAATGTCACTGAAATGAATAAATTTATATAATATTTTTGAAATATAGAATACAGTAATATTACAATGTTTAATTATTATGTGCTTTTTAATGTTCTGTATTATTAATTTAAACCTTTCATTAGAAAGAGTATTCGCCACAGAATCTTTTCCACTCTATTTCAAGAGATGAAATTAAGGAAAAAGAAAACGAATACGGGAGTAAATACGATATAATTTACCTTCCAGAACTGGAACAAAGTCAATTTATCTGGAGGAAAACAAAGTATACAAAAAAGCATTTCAGATAAATATCATCTTAGAAATAAAGAAGAAATTGAAGTGAAAAAATATATCCTGCATAGCAACAGTTAATAAATATTGAGTTGAATTTATAATGAGAAATCTGTTCATTTGTTACCGTGAACGTTTCTGCATTCTAGATATGAAAGGAAAACCATTTTGTGAAATCATAAAGCTTTGCTGCAAATTAAGACTTTAAATACATCATTAAAAACTGAGGAATGTATAAATCCAAATACCACGATTATTTGAATTTACTTTCAACAAATAGATGAAATGAAAATGATTAAAATAATTTACGTGTTTTAAATTATGGCAAAATGATCTCATTTTTTATCTTCTGAAATGGAAAATGGAAAACAATTTACATCAAAAGCAGTAAAGGGCAAGACGTATTCATTTCACAAAATGAAGATGACTTTAGTGACCATTTCGGGAGCAATATCAGGCACTGTTTATTAGGGAATATCTTAGGTCAATTCCTGTTTAAACAATAATATGCCCAAACCTTCATTCTAGAGGTTGGATGTATCCTAAATATTCTCTCGAATCTGCATTCTAAATGTTGTATGAGGGTGATGTTTCCCGCTCTTGCTTTACAAAGCAAAATAAGTGCAGAAGAGAAAGCTCTTTCCAAGAATTATCTTACATAAATATTAAAAAAGGAATGCTAATTTCTGTCCAGGAAATTATAAATGTAGCACTCAATGTTGTCACAAGGTGACATCAGTGTCTCAAATCTGCTGAAACTGCAACAAAATTGTTCTTTTCTTAATGAAACGCTAGTGTTATTGTTGGTGTTGTTAGTTTTAATCTTCCTTATCTGAACCTGAAGCTACATTAAGTCTAAGAATTTTATCGTAACCAAGAGGTAAGAGTTGAGCTTGCCGTTGTTTGAGGCCTTGGATACTTTGTGGGTGACAGTTCAAAAGAGGATATGCAATGCAAAAAGATATAACATCTATCTTTCCTTGTCCACATAAACCAATCTAGATCTTACTAATGAACCTGGCGAATTCTCGAGCTGGCGTGAAGTAATACCAGCACAGAAGAAGAGTGTAAATAACCCTTTATTATTTCCAACTATGAACAGAAAAGGCACGTACTTCGTGCTTTACAATAACACCGATAAACTTCGGTGGAACTTAACGTTATTATACAAATCAATTCAAGTCTAAATAGAAAAGTACTGGATTAGCACGTTTAGTTACGGCTAACTTAGGTTAACTCGACGAACCTAACAGGCGTGACAATTATTCGAAATGGCGAAGGGGCGTAACAGCAAAGTCAGAAAAGAAACGTGCGCTGGCTAGCGAAACACGCTTTGAATAAACTCCGAAATTCACTCGTTTAAATACTCACTTCACATAACTTTACATCCTGGTGACAAAATGTGAGGGGAAGTTGCGGAGTTCAGGAAAGATAACAAAAATTTGAATAATGGGTTAAATAACTATGGGAGACTCTACAAAGAGAAGGATTATTCCAAGAGTTATCGTAAATAAATATTAAAAATAGAACTCTAAACTCTCTCCAGAAAATTAAAAATGTGGCCCTGAGTGTCGCCACAAGGTGATAACTAGTGATCCTAATATGCTAAATTTGCAACAATTTATTTTTTTAAATGAAAGCTACTGTTGTTGGTACTGTTCGTTTTAATCCTCTTATCTGGATCTGCAGTCAGATCAGGTTTGCGAGGATCATCGTAACAAGGGTTGAGCTTGCCTCAGGCCTTGAGCACCTTGCAGGGCTAGTTCCATTCCAATTTTGAAAAGGAATTTTCCGAAAGGGTCTGATCTAAAGATCTTTCACCTCTCCTCTTATCTACCAACCCAGAAATGGAAATTTATGCATTTCAAGAGTATATTAAGTGTCCACATGCACTTACAAACATCCATGTCTCCTCGTGGCATTCGAACCTGGTACCAAGCTAGCTCCCCTACCACCATGCCAACAGACCGATATGGAAGTTTCTAGTGTAAACGTTTAATGGTTTATCAGGTTAGGATTTGAAAAATTCAAAAGACTGAAAAAAGTCAAAGATTTGAGTTTTCGAAGATGATTCTTTTGTGAAAATCGTGAGATTCAAGAATTCGCGTATCTCTTCTTTAATGTGCTTTAACTTATAAGGTATATCTCCCAGATTCTCAGCGTGCCTTCGTGGTGTAATGGTCAGCACACTGAGCCGGTAATTCAGAGGTCCGCGGTTCGATCCCCGGCGAAGGCAATGTTAATTTTTCACCTCTCCTGCTTCGAAATAACCTAATTTCTCTACACTGGCGCCAGAACTAAAAAGGTGGTCGATGATGATTCTCCACCACCGCGATTTGGTGATTGGGTCCCCAAAAGCCCAGTCGCCCTTTAAAAGGGGGAGTATATAAAGTATTTCTCTCGCCTTCTTCGCATGCCTTCGTGGTGTAGTGGTCTGCATGCTCGACGCGTAACCGAGAAGTCCGTGGTTCGATTCCCGGCGAAGGCGTTGCTCATTTTTCCTGTCTCCTGCTTCCTAATAACCTAATGTCTCTACAAACTTACATAATTTTCAAAAGAAATGAGTGAATATTAGCGTTCGATAGATTCTGTTTATGTAAAAACAGAAATCTATCTGAAAAAAATTCGTCTTACGATTTTTGAAAAAAAAATTAGGATAATCAGGGATAATCTCAAAACAATGGGCTTTTGAAAAAATAATTATTCAAAACTAGTTTTCACTTTAGAACACTATGCATATAAAATATGCTTGACAAAACTGAAATGTAAAACAATATACCGCTTGTCATTCATCTTACAATTAACAATATTTCAAAGCAATACATGCAATTTCATAGAGTACAATGCATGTTTCAGATAAAACATTAGCTATACAACAATATTAATCATTCAATGCAACACGTTAACTATGTACATTAGCCTTCCAAAATAATACATTAATTATTATTACTAAACATTAAATTTAGAGAAAGTACGCAGTACAGTATGTTAACGCAATACATTAAGAGTGGTACAGTGCGACCCATAAATGCTTTTAAAAATTGCTGCGGTGTATCAGCATAACCAATAGCTTAAATATAATCGATCCAGTAAGACTGGCTATGCACTGCAATATACTATTTCCTAAAGATATTACCTAGCCTACATAATTTTAAAATGACTTCACCCTAAAGCTGACTTTGAAAATGTTCATCGCTTATCATTTTTGAGATATAAGTTTTCAAATGACTTTATTTAGATTAGTATCTCGGTCAATTTCCTATTTTATTCTATTAGACGTCAAATTCTCGAATTAAGCTCTATGTCTGGTAAAAAACCTATTTTCTAGATATTTGAACACACATTACTTTGCAGTGACAGTATAATACTTCATAGCAATTTTTCAAAATTTCTTTAAATAAAGTTGAAATTAACTGCAATATATTTGTTTAAAGACCAACAGATCTTTGCAGAATTTTTATCTCTGGATCGTATGCCTCAAAAAACGAATTCAAATTACACTAATGTTTGTGAAAATTGTAACATCATGAAGGAATTATGCAAACTGAACCAAATTTACAGGAAATGTAAACTGAGGTAGGACATCCAAATGATTAGAAATATAAAGTGACTGCTCATGCGTGGAATGAGAACTGGCCCCTTGTTCCATGTATATGTTACTGTAAAAGCTCGAAGTCCAGTAAATAATCGGTTTTACCGGTAAAACCTAGCTTTTACCAAAGTGATTTGGTGAAAGTCCGAAGTATGCCTTAATATGATTCCATTTCGGCCTTTTACCAAGCCTTTTCGGTAAAACCTAGGGGTTACCATCGCCTTCTGGTAAAAACCAGAAATGAGGGATTACTTACGATAGTATTTTCCATTCGCAGCTATACTGTATACAGTGTGTCTCAAAAAGGTTAAAGCACACTTTAATTTTTACTGATAATATAAATTATAAAAGTGATCAAAATAAGTTATGATTTAAGATTATGTCGATGGAACTGTCTTACATTTATTTTTTAACGAATCACAAGAAATAAAAATAAAAATATGCAATATTTATGATATTTTGGAAATGAGATCCCATGTGAAAACGCTGAACTAATGCACAATTCTCTCGCAATAACTAAAGACATTTGAATAACTTTGGAAATAGTTAAAATTAAATTGATAGCTCAGAAAAAGAAATAAAAATTATGAAATTTAAAAAATAAGATATATGCAGTATGTTTTTCTTTAATACGACTACTTCAATATTTCTTACTACATGTTACAACAAGGTTAACTGTTATGGCATTTTGAATTACAAACCAGATCAGCTGATTTGCATAAACACATCTTCGTAGTACACTTCTTTGAACAGCTGCATTTTCATAGTCCTTGTCCTCCAACTAAAGAAAGTTTTTTGCTACTTCACGTGTACGTATTTCTTCTGCACCAACTTCTTCTATAATTAAAAAACTTTCTTTGCAAAAGATAAACTGGTTTCTTGTATACAACGATTTTAATATACCAAAATTAGTACCAAGAACATCACAGGAATTATTTAAATTTTCTAATAATTATGTTTAGTTTCGAAACCCTTTCCTTTAAATTTTTGTTTTCCACTTACAATTCCCAGCCAGAATGAGGTTTCATTATCGCGTTTTATGTAAATGAAGCAGAACCAGTATTTAATTCGAAGTTCAGACACTTCCGCAGAAGAGCTCAGAAGTTCTCAGCACAGCGTGTTCTGCCTTCGGGCCACGTCGTTGCTTTAAACCTGTCTTACTATGTACGGCTGTAATATTATGTGACTGTTAGTATTCGCCGGTGAGATTTAATTACGAGCCGACTCGGTTAGGTATCTTCGTACAGCTTCGGCTAAGGTAATTAAAATTAGTTCAGTGTCTTATTTTTTATCTTAAGCCTAAGTGGAGGAGCATTTCTTATTTGTCCGTGAGCATTTCTTTGAGTGAATAAAAGGGAAATTTAACCCTTCTTTGGATATTTTATAGTTGTAATAGCAAACAGTTATTAGCGACTACCAGCGAAGAGTCGCTAGACACTTCCTTAAGGTTCTAGTAACGTAAATTAACTAGAACTTTATAACGTAAAACTCGTCAAATTTAATATCTGTAATAACGGCTGTCTATTAACGGATTTTGGATCCACTTTCGATCAGGCACTTTTATTTTAGCATTTTGTCCGAGATTAAACAAGGGAAAGTTTTTAGTGGACGCTATTTTCTGCTTCATTGCTTGCTCCTGGAAGGCCTTCCTTAGCTGTCTCTCGAAACACTGACATTTCGAACTATGTTGATAACCACACCCGTTGCTTCAGACCATATGGCTGGTTCTTTTTCTTTTCAATTTGAACTTCAGTATATACTTCCATCGCTACGCATGATTTTTTTCCATATGTATTACTATCATCTTGCGATTCAAATCAACTGTTGATTCGACATTAGGGCCTTCATCTTCTATACAAACCATGCATTCTTTATTAATATTTAGGTAAAACTGCATATTACAGGCCAGTTTTGCGCATTTTCGAAAAGTCGCCAAATCGGTTATTTTCGCGTGTTTTAGAAAATCACTTATTCATCATATCGCCATATTAGATGGTTACGAATTTGAATGAAGCCTATAAACATGCAAAAAATTGATCATGTAAACATGCAAAAATATCTAAAACAGAAGTTCAAGAAAAACAACGATAAAGTATTTGAAAGTTAATAACTATGTATTTTATGGCATCAACAATATTAAAACTTTTCATAATATGTACCATTTTGAAGACAGTAGCAAAATGGAGTAAAACGTTTTAGCACGAAATTTAAAAACTTGTAATAAGCAGTAAATGAGCAATAAATGATCGGAAAGCATTGATTCATATTTAATTAAAAACTTTAAAAAAATGCAGAAGGAAAAAAAGATAAAATTCAAAATTTCGATCTACAGAAACAGGAGCAATAGTATAGTAAAAAGTCCATGTCCTCTTCAGTGGCCATGTTACTAATCAAATTACATTGTAGGGTCTACTTGTCTAACTTTTGTGTGAAAACTGGAGAGTAGTGACCGTACAGAAGAAGGGTTAAAATTACCATTTATTACACTCTTTATAAATTTACAATGCGTCTGCTCGACGCTAACAAACTATGCCTATACTTGGGTGGTAACTCAATTTAGTAAGAACTAAACTCAATTTGAAGATATTCACAAGTAGTAGAATTACGGTACAGGGCTCACACTATCCTGTTTCCTAACACAGCGTTAATAATTTAGTGGCAGCAAAGTAATAGCTATTACAGTACGTTTAACCAGCAATAAATGCTAAGTCGAAGCTCACGCTACAACAAACACAGAGTTTGTCCGCGCTCTCTAACTTTCCCTTGTAGAACTTGGTACTTAAACCATTTCTCCCACTGGTAGAATTTGGATTAATTCACGCGCGCTACCAAATTTAAATATTCTGGCATTAACAATTAGGGAATGAAGGCTTATAGGAAAGGAACATCAAATTAAATTAAATTGGTTATTTAAAATAAATATAAATCCCTACAACGTAGCAAAACTAAGTTAGCAAGTCCCAGCTTCACAGGACAACCAAACAAAACTTCGTAAGTTGAACATTGTATTTCCTCGTGGTATACTTTGTATTTCATTGCTTAAACAAATTTTAATCTTTCCAACCACTCTTCTGTCTTATTTGTTTCCATGCATGTTGCCAACATTTTCTCAACGTCTTGGTTCGCCCGTTCGACAGAATCTTTCGCCCGTTCGACAGAATCTTGGGTCGCCCGTTCGACAGAATTTTGGTTCGCCCGTTCGACAAACTGTGTCTTGGTTTACCGTGAACCATTTTTATATCATTCTAGATTTCATATAAAATGTTTATGATTTGGTCGCAAAGTTCCCTCTCATTGTCGGAATGGAGAATGTTCGATGCTCCAAAAGTTGGGAAAATATCCAGAAAGTGATATATAACTTCATCAGCTCTTTTACTGTGTAAACTTTGGAGAAGGACGAATTTTTTAAGATTATCTTGATACACTAAACTAAATTTCATACGACGATCAGGATTGTACTGGGCAACTCTATTAGTGCAACTTGGCATCGAGAATTCATTTCGCTATGCACAATTGGTTTGTTTACAATCCCTTTTTCACAGTTTTTTGTTCTTTCTAACGTGGTTCACACAGACTCACGATAAATTATACTGTTACATTCTTGTGCTTGAGATTTAATTCCTTAATCATACGGGTTCTTCCACC
>KK120563.1:0-29260 GCA_000611955.2 Stegodyphus mimosarum | reverse complement strand
GTACGACATGAAGACTGTTGTAACGTAATACAGGATTTCCGCTTTTTCTGCAGATAGTGATGTTATAAGTTTGTCCTCTCCTACAACATTTAGAATATCACAACGTTTCAACCTTCTACAATGAACTGTTTGTTTTTCCTTCACACATTTTGCTTCTTTCACCTCATTTATTAGGGAAGTGTATTTCTCGTTCGTTAAATAAAAGCTGTTATCGTGCTTGTTTTTTACGGATTCAGACAAAATGTAGTAAACCTTTTTCCGCATAACACCACTCATTTTCTTTCAGCAAAATAGGTTAAAATGGAACAAATTTGCTTCTGTTTTAGATCGTATCCACTTACGCTTGTTTGAATCGTCTGGAAGTTAGACTGCAAAGTGCGCAAATAAGGAGGGGCATGACGAGAAAAGCGTCGCGACGGAAGTTGCACGTGCAGGCTTTTTCAAGATTGATTTAAATCCCTTGTTTCGGGCTTTTACCGGAAGGCGTTGGTAATTCCTAGATTTTACTGCAAAGGCTTGGTAAAAGGCCGAAATGGAATCATATTAAAGCATACTTCGGACTTTTACTAAGCCACTTTGGTAAAAGCTAACTTTTACTGGTGAAACCTAGATGCCTTGTCAACAGGGAAGGGTGCCATACCAACAACTAGCGGTGTTCGAACAAGGCCGCATCGTTGGTCTGCTAGAGGGTGGACTTTCGTATTGAGTTCGCAGCCCGCACTCAGCCTAATGTCCCAACAGTGATGGATGTTTGGAAGAAATGGACAGAGGAGAACCAAACAAGGCGAAATCCTGGCAGTGAGGCACGAAATATCACAACGGCACGGGACGAAAGACATCTCATTCGCATGGCTGTGATGGATCGTACAGCATCCTCTCGAGTGTTAACACAACACTGGAGCACGGCTACAGGTGTTGTGTATTGTAGCTCCACGGTTCGTCGCCGGCTGCTGCAGCGTGCAAGGATTCGTCTAGGCAGGATTTCTCTGACGCAGAATCACAGATGCCTGCGACTTCAGTGAGCACGGCAACACAGGGCGTGGAGTGCCTTGTAACAAAAAGTTGTTTTCTCCCATGAATATCGCTACAATCTGGAGTATAATGATGGAAGAGTACGCGTCAGCCATTACAGAGGGAAACGTCTACTCCCACAGTGTATTATCCAGCGTCATATCCCAGAAACGCCTGGCATCACGGTGTAGGGAGCTATTGGGTATGATTGCTAATCCCATCTAGTACAGATTGCGGGTAACCTCAACAGTGATCGCTACATTAGGGAATTCTTGGAGCCAGAGGTTCTCCCCCCTCTTCGATGTATTTCGGGCGCTGTATTTCAGCAGGCCAATGCCCATGTACATGTTTCTAAGACTACGCAAGCCTTCTTCAGGACACAACAGATTTCGCTTCTTACATGGCCTGCTTATTTCCCGGAAATGTCGCCCACTGAGCAAGTCTGGAATTTCATCGGTCGACGACTCGCTCGTACAGCAGATGGGGCACACATGAAGAGTGAACTTTCTCGTCTGGACGAAGCCATATGGAATTCTAATCCCGAGGATTACATTTCAGAATCTGTAGGATTCAATGCCACGACGTGTACAGGCTCTCATCGCCCAGCGTGGCGGGCACACAATGTGCCTATTTCCGATATTTTGTTTTATTCTTTTTGTCTTTGAATGTATTTTTGTTATCTATAAGTAATATGTGGAATAAATTTCATTCATTTCCGACAATTCCTTCATGGGTATTTATTTTTCACAAACATTAGTGTATAAAAGATGTTTTCAAAACTATTACATAATATGTCGAATTTTTGCGGAGACTCAAATTCTTTAAGTTATCATAAGATTCATAACAATGACGAAATATTTTAAATGTAGCACAGTTAAACATTGATTTTTTAAACAGCCAGAAATTAAATGAATTGAACGCTGTCTTACATAACCAGGTAAATCCGAAGTGTTAGAAAGACGGGTGACTTAATTCATTGTTGAGAGGGTTAAAAGGAATTATTCCCTTAAATTGATGAGATAGATGATGAGACAGAGTTCTCATTTTTAATATTTTCAAAAGGCTTAAATTAAAAAGTACACAAAAAGTTTTCAGATTACGCGGTTTTATTTAAATAACCTGGAAAGTAAGAATTAAGTTTTAATTATTTTATTGTTCATATTCATATATAACCTAAAATCAAATGGCGAAGTGCCGATGAAGATATTGGGATATTAATAGACTTAAAAAACAATAGAAATAGTATCATAGAAATGGTACGTAATAAGAATGATTACATTTAAATCTCTTTTTGAAAATTTTGGTTTAAAATATGTGATTGTTAGGAACCTGCTATATCATATTTTATCATACAGAATTTATTGTTTGGAGGCAAGAAACGTGAAAAGAATAATATCTTTGCCCGGCTTTGAACTCCAAATTTTCCGAATGCTAGACGAACACGTTACCAATTACATTAATAAGAAAATTCCTTATATTCTTTCTCTCACTTAAAATGTGACTGGAAAGGAAGGAGATCCAATTTTCGAATTCAGGTGATCACAGATTATTTTCTATCACATTTTAATCGGGCGTCATAGTAGAATAACTTAGATTTTGGAAAGCAATTGAAGAAAATCAACCATGCCCTCTCCGGGATTTGAGCTCCGAATCATCCGACTCCTACCCAGACTGGCTAACAATTACACAACAAATGCATATAATGAGCATTTAGGAAATATTTTATAATACGGTATTTTCTCCCTACTTGCCTCATGCCCTCGTGTGTAACTGGAAGCACACTCGCCGCATATTCGAGTGGTCCAGGTTCGAGTCCTAGCCAGGGCACTGTACATTTTCCCCCATTTCCTTCTTCAAAAAACATAACACTACAATATATACCCAAAACTATTGCGATAGATATTTTTATTCATTGAATTTCATTAAAACCATGTAATTTTAAAAAAACTTATTTACATTTTATTTGTTACGGAAAAGGGCTTTTTTAAGCAGAAAAAGTGCTGTTTTAAAAATAAGTATGTTGACAACTAGACAGTTACAAATATGTTTGTACATTTATTTATAAAAGCGCATAAAAGGCGATATCACATTATTAGAATGTAAAAATAAAATGTCGAATAGTAATCATAAATATATATCATTGCCATGGTGGAATTTAATCTAGCTTATACTCGAAAACTGATGACTTTTCATCTACATATTCAAAGTAAGTTTAAAAGCAATTTCAGTTTCCAAATTCTTCCAAAATTTCCTTCTTTTAATTTCATGAGTTTACACCAAAACTAAAAAGATCTAAAACACGACAAAGCTGATGTTTTTATGTTAATAATTCAGGACCATTTTTTCAATTTCACTTGAGACTAGGATAGATAAGAAAAGATATTATAAGATTTTTATTTTTAAAGTTAAAATTCTTTCTTTTCATTTTATCAATTTAAAAAAGAGACAGACAAAAATACAGAAATTTCTATTAAAAGTATCTATTTTAAAATAGAATGAAATTTTATTTCCCTATAAAAAGATTGAGTAGAATCGAATATATGGTTACTTTCATTGTTTGAAAGTTATGCAAGGTATTTATCAATGTAACCAGTTTTAAAAACAAAAAAGAACAAGAAATTAGTATATCATAAAACGAAAGTGAAAGTGAACAAACGAGGAATATATTTATAATGTATTAGTCAACGACCCAAGCTGCTTGACTAGTTTTAAGAGAGAAACCATGCTATTCTATGGGAGTTTGGTATTTTGTTGTACCTGTTTTTCCTGTTACCGACAATGCGTTTTTCGAAGTGAAAGTAAAAGATACGTTTTCTTGCGTATTTGTGAAATCTTTGAAGCGTAAACGAGTTATTCGATGCGTAGAAGCACAACAAGATCTAAAGTATATTTGAAAATTCTCAGAAATGAAAAGCTTTGCTTCTTCTATGATTAAATGTTCCCTTTCGTAGAAACGTGACGCAATTCTAAACCTGGACCCCTAAAGGATCACCTTGAGTCTTTGGGATGTATTATCTGGTAATAGAAATCCAGAGTACCTTGCGTTATGTATTTCATAACTCTGGGTTGGGTAATAGTTGCATATTGAAAGGTACTCTGCACTGGGAAAGGTACGTAAATTATAATCTAATTTATAATTTTTCATTCTGGAAATGTCTCCCTGTAATTTGATACTTCTCTTACAGAAATAAGTTAAAATAATAGAGTCCAGCGCTTTATACAGTACACACCGCTTAATGTGATCGTGATTAATGTTATTTATTATTCGGATATTGTTACGGAATCATTGAAGTCCCTCCCGTTTGTGTACGGAAACATGGAAAACACTTTCCTTGATGTGACCAACACTTCGGTTAATATGATAAAAGCGTTAAAGAATAACTTTTAATTGATGTAAAACCGCCATATAATGTCAAAAGAGATTATAAAAAGCGTTAAGGGACAAAGAAATGTCACCAAACAGTTTAGTTTCGATTTTAATCAACCATTCCAAATTAAGCAGTAAAAAAAGCATCTTTAGCCTGGCGTAGTTTTTGAATAACTTTGTTGATTTTGAGAGCGATCATAAACAAGCATACACATACACAAAAACACACACAAAGAAAAACATTGTAATTTTTTCCCTTGTTCCTTGGCAAAAAAAAAGAAAAAGAAAAGAAAAAAAACTACTTGAATACATCTATGCCAAGCTGAGGTTATTCTTTTTGATTGATTTTTAATTTTACGTTGGAATGATGTCTTGTAATGAAATATGCCTCCTTAGTACTAAGATTAGGAGAACAGACATAGTCAAATAATTTCCAGAAACGTTATAAACCGTTCATAAATGAACTTTTGGATTGAATATATTACAATCAATTCAAAACCAAATAATTCTCTTGTCCTAATTAAAAAGCTGTGAAGTCCTATGTATATGTTTCTAATTATATTTATATTAAATTAATTAAGTGCCATTTATATTTTCAATATATAATCTGTGGAAGTGAAATGTTGGTCTGGGAGTGTTTCTCCTGGTATAGACTGTGACCCTTGGTCCAAATTCATGGTACGCTCAGCCCTGACGTCTGGGTCCGTGACACTTAGCCGACAACCACTTAGCCGACGGGACACTTAACCGACACCAGTTAGCCGACAAGACATTTAGCCGACACCGACACTTAGCCAACAGGTCATTTAGCCGACACGGACAGTTAGCCGACAAGACATTTAGCCGACACGGACAGTTAGCCGACAGGACATTTAACCGACACGGACAGTTAGCCGACAGGACATTTAGCCGACACGGACAGTTAGCCGACAGGACATTTAGTCGACACGGAAAGTTAGCCAACAGGACATTTAGGTACGAGACACTGAACATACAAATTTGAAAACATTAAGAACAGCCAGATTGGAAAATTAATATCATTAAGTAAACAAGAAAAATTATTAATGATGTGAAAGTGTTCAAAAGGACCCAGTTGATTAAATGAAGAAGCTTTACGGATAATTTTTGAAGATCTCATATTAAAATGTAATTAAGTGACCGCCGTATTTAGGTAAAAAATTCTTTTTTCCTTTCGAAATTTAATTCATATTCCTTGACGAGAAATTTCAGCGCTTTTTTAATTTGGCCAATATACATCAAACAGCACGATAAATATCACACAATGCTAAATTAACACAATAATTATAACCACATATGAGATCTTTAAGAATCGAAAAATGAATTTTACTGACAGTGAAAATATTACTTAAATATTGAATTTACGGATAAGTCGAGAAATTTCGTAATTCATAGTAAGATTAAATAATTAATTCGTACGTGTGAGCTAAAACGTCACTGTCAGCTTAGTGTCCTATTGACTAAATGTCTTTACAGTTAAATATTCCGTAGCTAAATGTTCTCACGGGTAACTCTCTGTCTTGGACAAATGTCCTGTCGGCTAACTGTCCGTGTCGGCTAAATGTCGTGTCGGCTAAATGTCCTGTCGGCTAAGTGTCCGTGTCGGTTAAATGTCCTGTCGGCTAAATGTCCTGTCGGCTAAGTGTCCATGTCGGCTAAATGTCCATGTCGGCTAAGTGTCCCTGTCGGCTAAATGTCTTGTCGGCTAACTGGTGTCGGTTAAGTGTCCCGTCGGCTAAGTGTCCGCGACCGCTGACGTCTACTGTACCATTCTGGATGACAGTGTGCTTCCTACGTTTTCGTAATTTTACGGGTTGGAACTATGTTACTTTCAAGACGACAACGCCAGCTGTCATGTTGCGAGGTCCACGATGGGCCGGTGTAGTGACAATGAGGTTAATGGAATGAACTGCCTTGCCCAGAGCTGAACCGTATCGATAACCTCTGGGACGAGTTAGATCGCAGAATTAAAAGATGCAACAACCGTCCAACTTTGGTGACATATCTTGTCAAAACTAAGAGAAAGAGAATAGCAATAGCTTTCATATAAGTTCTTGCAGAAAGCATGCCGCCGAGGATTGAGGCTGCAACTCGCACTCGTGGAGGCTCTACCAACTACTGAATATGAATAAATTTTGTTTTCGTTTTCTATCACGGGTGCCCAAATACATAATGATAGATAGCATAATAATTTATACAATATAAACTCTTGAAATCCGAATATTCCCAATACAACCCTGATTTTCAGCAGAAAACAATTTTCGTAATAATTATTTAAAACTCTTCTTTAATTTTGATGGTCGAGTGGACTTAAAAGGAAATAAAACTAAACTTCTGTTAAATAATAATTTAATGCTTAATTCCTGAGAAAATAATCAAAAGATAAAAATACGATACCCAATAAAATTCAATTAGGCAGTAGCCTGATTAGTCAAAATAAGACAATACAAGACAAAAAGAGAACGATGAAAACGGAAGACTAACATTTTACGACTGGCAAGAAGCACTCTCATTTTGCAAATGGTTATTGTTAAGTAACAATATTGCCAATACGAAAGGCTAGAAGTTGAAACGAGTTGAGTCGTTGGTTTTTGTGTCCGGGTAAGTCCACGAGTAATTATCAGCTGAATAGGAGATGCATTTTCTGTTGGGCCTAATTTAAAAACATGGGATGATGTTAAGGTTCCGTCCAGCTCCTTTCCAGTCGTGATAAAGAACAACATCTTTGGATATAAAATTTGAGAATATGCCTTTTTGCCCCTGACATCAGTTTCTCCAAATGACTGCAAACGAAGGATTTTAAGTACCTGTACCAAAATAATAACTATGGTATCATGGTTTCACCTCCTAGCATTGCCTAGTAGAGGAACTATTATGAAATGAAAATACGGTTTAAAATTTGGTGCTTTATCCACCAGCAGAATCTTACACTTTCAAAATCAGCTTCCACGATTGGAACCTTTAAAACACTAACATAGACATTTATAATACTAATGAAATTCGAGATTTCACATTTAATGTTAAACTATTTATTCATAAATAATTAAACAAATGACTAACTGGATAAAATCAGAATAGAGCCCACATAAATTGAACGAAACATTCAAGTCCCAAAAGTCAAACAAAAAGAAAGAATTCAATGATTATTTGAAGTATGCGTCCGATCACTGTACTTAAAAAAATAAGAGACAGAATTCAAGCTAAGAACAAGAATTAAGTTGGAACTGGAGGGAGACCGAACAATTATTTATTTATTTATTTATTGTTCCTCTGCTAAGTACTTCACGGAGGATAAGGAATGCCCAGTGGAGATCTTTTTAAGGGAAACTGGTCGTATCCACGTTACACATGGGGAATAACACTAAAATATACAGCCAGATCGCTTGCTGTGACTCGAACTCGGGACGAAGCTACCATAGTTGAGTGGCGTTTACATTTCTGCCACTGTTGGACCAAAATAATGTCCGTTTGCTATGAGCTGAGAAGTAACAGGAAGTCGTATTTCTTAATTTACTAGTGACCAATTAATTATTCAACAGCTCCTTTTCAAATTTTAAATCTTGTCTGTTGCCTAGTATTTAAATTAAAGTACTTTAAATATGTGTTTCTCTGTAACATTTGTAAAGACATTAGGTTAGTTAGAAGTAGGAGATGTGAAAAATGAGCAATGCCCTTGCCGGGATTCGAACCACGGACCTCTCGAATACGCGCCGAGCGTGCTGACTATTATACTACGAAGGCATGCGAAAAAGGTGGGAGAAATAAATTCTAAAATTATTGTAGTCGGATTTTATTTTATTTTTAATTTATACAGTGTTCAATAAATTTGGACACTTTATAAAAATGGTATGAAATCAACCAACTGACGTAACAGAGAACAGTTTTCGCACAAATAACAAAGGTGGATATTGTTTCTGGGTATATAAATTAATTATTTAAACATTTACAGTAGATGGCGTTTTTGGCATCGCAGTTCAGGGTAGAGTCAGTAAAATAAAATCACACGGCCTTTATTCATTGAAACATTATTGCACTGCAGTTAAGAGTAATGCAATCTACTATATTGAGTTCTTAGCTGAACAACATGTTTTAAAAGATTTAGTTTGGAATATTTTCGATAACGGTTCTGTCAGTGAAACTGAATATTTAAGTTCTTCTTGTGAAAAAAATATTTCACCCCCTTTGAAATATCTGTGGGTGCAAACCGCACTCTACTGCGCCAGTTTATTGACTTTATGATAAAAGTTTTTAAATGTGTCCAAATTTATAATATACCATGCCTAATTTCATTCCTTTGAACTGCAACTGGTGCTAACATATTTAAGAATACTCCTTTAGCGCGTAAGAAATTTAAAGACCAAAATTTTAATATATTCAGAATCATGTTAAAATGAATCATAAAAATTCATTTCTGCTAAGGTAAATTCAGGTCTGTTACTGTTGTTCTAATGCTTTCAGAATTATAACTGTGTAATAAAAGTAAAAAAAGGTAGTAAAAAATCTTAAGGAAAAAAATTACGCATATTAAGGAAACCTTTCGAATGCACGCATTTAAAATATATCTCCGCATTTAAACTGATTTGAATCACATTAAATGTTATAAGGGTATTCATTTAACTCTTCTAAAAGTATCTGTTTAACCTTTCAATTATGAAGGGGCATGAGGTAGTCAAAAATACTTAAATTAAATGGTTTCTACTTAATATGGAGAATATGCGATAAAGTATATATCTTAAAATGAGATTTTGAAAAGCCTTTTTAAAAACGGTAGTAAAACGTAAACGCTTATTTTCTCTAGGAAATATAAATAATGCAGGTATATCTGATAACTTTAGACATTCATACAGAACTATTTGAACGAAATTTCCTCGTTTAAATAAATCGAAATAAGAAACACTGGAAATTAGCTGTGCGGATGACTGGCATTGTCGCTCCTGTAAAACGAGTTTCTTATGACGGCACATGCATTTGTAAGAAAAACGACATTACAGAAAGCAGTTGTGTGGAATTTTTTTTTTCAATCTGAAGACGCAATTTAATCGTTAAATTAACTTAAAAATTAATAACAATAAATATCCCTTAAATTTAATTTTCTAAGCAAATTAACTGTAAATAACTATGATATTTGAGGAAAATATTCGAATAACAATTTTTAAATCAAAACTATCCCCTAGTGTCATTTTTTTAGTTATCAAGTTATGATTTGCTGATTAATCTTATCGCAGCATCAATCATCCATGCGCCTAGAAATCACGCTACTTAGAAATGTTGCTGATCTTGAGGCGGAAAATGATTGAATTACCTTTCAAATTATAATAATACTCTGATAATCAGCGATTTAAAAGTAATACATTTTAGTAGTATTTTTAACAATATTTTAAATAATATATCTATTTTCTGTTATTTATTTTATGCGTAACTGTTATTTCTATAAACATTTACAATACTAATGCAATACATTAGTTATCAAGCAAAATTAATTTTGCTTCCTAACTCTTTCACTTAATAAACTGGATCTTGCTTTTGTTGGATATTTATTGAACTTTCAGTAATTAATAATACGATATAATTTGTTTAAAATTTTATTATATTTAAATTGCTTTGTTAATGAATCTATCTGAGTTGGGTCAGCTTAGATGTTGTTGTTGTTACTAACGTCACTTGCCTGACGTAACAAGCCCATGAATTATTATTGTGGCAAGGAGTACAAGATTGTGTCTGTCGTTGCCATGAGCCTTGAGCACCATACAGGTGACAGTCCAACTTTATGCTCATGTCGCACCAATTTCAAAGGAGAGCATCTCGGGGTTCAAATCCGAGGATCTATTACCCCTTTACCCCTACCATGAAGCTCTCGAGAGTATCACTGTTTTTTTTCTCTGTTCTGCCTTATTCAGCTTTTGTTCGTTGGCAACTTGACTTTCGCACATTTCTGCCATTTGTAAAATTAAGATTACGACTATGCATGAACGTTGTGAGTTTGCGCTATTTTTATAAGCTTTTGTTTTGTTCATTCATGGTGTTTAACTGTGGTGGAATGTTATCATCGATTTTCAACTTACTTCCTGATAAGCTAGCGAGTTCAAATTTTGTACATACATTGTTTGTCCATGGCAGTGCAATGTGTTAAAGCGAGGTTTTCAAAATTCGATTTATTTTTCAAATCTAATATTGCAACGATGTTTCGCTTATACCTTCGTTTAACGAACAAACTATGCATAACAGAATTTTACTTTTCGCACCACCGAATACCATGAAAAAAATTCTGTCTCATTAAACCGGTATGAAAATGGTAACTTCTGAAATTTAGGTGAATTTTTTTTAAATCGCTCGAATTTTTAGACTACTTGACGTTTATTATTTTTAAATTTCTACATCTAAAAAACGTTGTTGTTGTGGTGGTGGTGGTAGTGGTGCCTAATCTCACCTAATCGAAACATGCCTACGAATTGTATCATGGCAAGGAGTACAAGACTGCGTCTGGTTGTTCGCTCAAGTCTTGGGCACCATATGGGTGACAAGACGACGTTTTTTCAATTCCACCGCAGTTTTGACAGAGAGATCCTGGGGGCAGTCCAAAAGATTCCCACTCCTCTTCCTCTACCATCAAACTCTCGAAAAGACTTTGGCTCTCTGTATATTTTGACTTCTCCCATGCCGCAGAGACACTATTTATTTATAAATATCTGAGCCTTCTTCTTGATTCGAACCCGGGCCCTTCGATACAGCAATCAGCGTCACTAACCACTTTTCCACCTGGGTGGCAGGTAAGCTTCGATAGTTATATAATGTGAAAAAAAACATGTTGTATGACATCGGACGGCCCCAAGAACTGCCAATTTTCCAGGCCACGTGCAGAGTTTATTTCTCTTACTGTGGCAACACATGGCAAGGAACGTTGCTGATTTAGCATAGCGTAACACTAGTTGATATAACTAGACACAAAAACGAATAGACTAAGTTACAGACGTCTAGAACAAAAAAGTACAAAATAGAATGTGGTTAATATGCTCAAATTGTGCATGTTATTTAAGAGTGTCCTTTAAGAAATATTCATGATTCAAATTCAAGAAAAGCAGATAGCAGATACTATTAGATTTAGTGTTTCTGACAGCAGGATACATAATACGTGGAGTTAGAAATGTTTTTCATAAATTACAGTTATGTTGCAATTGTTCATAAAAAATGATTGATTAGGTCTATTATAAATTCAGCGCATTTTAGATATCAGTTAATTGAAGATGAGCTTATTATTTCTAATTCTTTCAGTTTAGTAGGCAGACAGTTTGGTTGGCGAGGACATATAAAGTATCAGTTACTTAGTTTGTGTTTCATGTGATCATAGCATTTACTAGACCTCGTGAATGATAAATAGCACTCTAATGTTACATTACGCATAAAAAATTCTAAAGACATTCTTAATATCAAAATAACAATTTCACAACACATAATAATAAATAATACAGAAAAGAATAAGATTTTGATATATAAAAATAATTCTTCAGTTTGAACCAATAGAGTATAAACTGAAGCTGTACAATTGTGAAAATAGTAACAAAGTTCAACAAGAGGTTTTTTTTGTAATTTGCAGAGTAATTTAAATAATTTAATTAAATTGCAAATTTTAGCAACAGAAATATTTATTTATTTCTACAATGTACGAGCAACAGAAATATCGTATTTATTTTTACAATATACGAGCATCGTTGAAAAGACTGTTAACTAAGGTTAACATTTAAATAAAATTTTATTGCTAAGACTAGTAAATTAAAATTACTTAAAGCTAAAATAGCAGCATCATTTTCTCATCTTCCTGAATACATTTACAAACCAAATGTATAGAATTACCGATACAGTCTCGCGCGTTGTAGATAAAAATCTTTTTTTTTCGTAGTGCTGCCATTGCTCGTTTTAAAATCTTTAAGTTTGTTAATCAAAATTTCGTTAAAGGTTTACAAAATATGAAATAGATAATAGTTCGAAATTTGGGCTTTCAGATGCCCATATTCGAGGGAAGGCCTACGTTATTCAAAATTTGATGTCTCTTGGTACCGTCGTTTTCTCACAGTGCGAGAAACATTCATACATTCATGCAGATTCTTCATTATTTAATTTATTTAAATATAATGCAGGGCTCTAGTATTTTGGGAACATTTTGTGAAATTTTGGGGGGAAACAAAAAGTGAAAAGCTGGTTTATAGTGGACAAATGCCAAAACGAAATTAATAGCCCTGATGGGAAAATCGATCCTTCGGCATAAAAAGCAAAAGCTGGTTAATCAAACAGCAGTAAAATGTTGCAAAGGTTAACAAAAATATATTATTTAAATTATCACAATAATTTTTAATGATAGCTTTAAATTTTACCTTCTTCTCTTCAGCTTCTGCATTTAGACAGTTTGGGTCATATGCTGTAGTTTAATACGCATAGGAATGGAAATCAATCATTGTTATTATACGGTTAAAATAAAGTTTAAAAATAATGTTAAAATTGTATGTAAACTTTAATAATGTTGTACACGACAGCTTAATGCAATATGCCTGAATTTTATGTTGAAGTAACATTTTATAAAGTATAACAACATAATCTAGTTAAATTTTATTAAAATGTTATCTGCTTATAGGCAATCTTTTAAAAATTAATTGGAACCTGGACCTCTCAATAAGTGACGAATGTGCTACTGTTACACCACGAAGGCATGCAGGAAAGAGGGAGAAAATACCTTATAATATAAAGAATTCATCAATGGTGTAAAATATATTAACTGAAATCAATTAATTGCTTTTTTATTATTTGGCTTACATGAAAAATTTAAAACATTTGAAACAGTTTTAACACATACAACGTATTAATAATTTCATCAATTATAAAGTAAATATAAATCTAGTCTTATTAAACTTATTTTATTGGTATTAGTTTATACAGTTGCTTAATAATGTAGCGATTATACTATTACAAAATTTTGACTCAAGTCTTGAATAGGTTATAAATATGTGTAAGTCACATTTAAGTATACTATAATATTAGAACTAATTTTTTTCAGGTTATTTACGAATACAGTATTTCATATTCTAATTTAAAAACCTAGAATTTATGTATTTCATTGGTAATTTATAAACTATCAGGCACGTTAGTGCATGTGCATGTAAATGTTTTAGTTTTTTAAAATGTCTTAATTCATTATCTGTTAATACATTCAATCCATAAAGTGCCGCTGCTGAGTCAGCGTACAAATGTTGGCTCAGGAAGAAACTCAGTTCGTTGTTATATATCTTTGAGAAATTATGACTCATTATGTAAATTATAATTTAGATTTGTAGTTATTTCCTGTGGTTGAAAGACATGTGACTTGACAGGTTTATAGTAAGTATTTGGGAATTTATGTGCACATTTTCAAAACAAATAAAATAAATTTAAGTGTTTTGCATAAAAAATAAAATAAAAAATTCACACTTTGCTAAAATGTCCTTTTATTTATTTCGATGTAATAAATTTAGATAATGATTTCGATGTAATAAAAGTAAACTGAAAACTTATTATTTTAGATGTATGTGAGATATTTTTATATCTGTTTTGCATTATATGTAGCATATTTCATGTATATTAGTTATACGTAATATATTTTATGCATGAAAAATTATTGGAAAATTTATTAGCCCAAAGTGGCGTTAGACCCAAAGAGCTATCAGTCTGAAAAAGACATTTTACGTCGTTTCACTTTCTGCGTTGAATCACTTTTCAAATTGTTGCCACCAAATATTATCGCCATGTATTACATTTAGAGAAACTAAATAATGAAGAATCTGCATAAATGCACAAATGTAAAAAAAAACAACGGTACCTAGAGCCATCCAATTTTGAATAACGTAGTCTTCAAAACGAACATGGGCAATTGAAAGCCCGAATTTTGAATTTCGAATTAGCTTTATTATCTATTTTCAAAGCAAACAACACTGCACGAAAAAAAAAACATTTTTATATCCAGCGCGCTAGACGGAAATTCTAAAGCTACGCTGTTTTACTGTTTTTTAAATAATTTGGGATATTGCTGTTGAATTGAATTTTGTGTGCGAAGGACATGCTATTTAGTACATAAAGGTAACGCACAAAAAGTTAAAAAATACTCTTTTGGGTGTAAGTTAAAATCTGAAAGCTTTAAAATTTTCTTTTTTATTTTAAATATATTTTTTTTAAATCTCAGTCTTTTAAGAGAAAATACGGTCAACATGAATGTGAAACTCTTCTAAACGAAACTATTTTACACGAATACAAAACTTTTTTAATGGAAAAATACGTATAAGGAACTCCGTCAATGAAAAATCTTTGCGCGGGAGTACAAATAACTTTTTAGTAAAATATACTTTACATGAAAATAAAACTTCTCTGATTTAAGAAGTCTCGTACTCTAATAACTCTATTGAATCCTGCAAGTTGTTGAATGAATCGACGCTGTATTACTTTAATTTAAAATGCAAATGAATCAGAGATTCCATTGAAAAGGGAATACTTACATTTTATTTTGTTTTTATTTTTGTTTGAAGTAAAGTGACTCAAGAATAGAATGCAACAAACAAACGAACTAAAGATAATTTAGTTAGCTTGCTCATCTTGAATGAATCAAAGGCTTCCTTTAAAGGGAAAAATATCTGCGCGTATTCTGATAGCTCAGAGTAACATCAGCAAATATCACAAAGCTAAGAAGTGAATGAAAGAATAAAATAATATGCTGATGTGAATTCACGGTCCTGTGCAAAAATCCCTGCTTTAAAAGCTAAAGGTAAATATTCCCCAGATCCATCGAAAATTCCCTTTGGTCTATGATGTTCACGCATGCGCGACCTCCATCGACTCAGTCGAGTGTCCTCCCTCTCCGAGCGACGACCATTTCCGGAGAAGTAGGAGCAGCAAATCTTATTTTCCGATTAGCCTTTCTTGTGTTGCAGTGAAGCAGCCAATCGCTTTCTTTTCCCTTCAGTTGTGCTGTATCGCTACTCAGCCGAATTATATTTTACGCGGAATTCATAAATAGAAGAAGATATAGTTCGACAACATTTAGTTCATGATCTGCCTACGTATACGACTCCGAAATTTTCCATCCAAGAAGACCAGTCTGCGTTGGGGTGATTCCTGTGGCCGCGGTTTACAGTTTGGAGCAGCCAACCCGTGACCTTTCTGTGAACCAAAGAGAAAATTTTTATAATTGAAAAGATACTTCCCGTTTTTAATTTTCGCACCATACTTTAAAATGAGCAGTTTTCTAAGAGTTTAAAATCCAAACAGTAAACCCCATTAGAAGATTTCCGGAAATTCTGAGAGGCGATTTCAACTTTTGACACTTGAAAGGTGAGTCAGTTACGCACATTCATTATAAAAGTATTTTTATACAATCTGAACATTTTAATTTGCTTAACTTTTAGATATGTCAGTAATAGAGGCGACATTTCTTTCTAAATCCTATAAATAATATGATTCAATACAGCAACTTAAGTGTCCTGAAATCGCGTTTTAGAATTGCACGATGGGATCAAAAAATTAATGATGTAAAACTGAAATTAATTAGACGTGATTTACTGAAGGCTCGGTTAATCGAAAA
This sequence comes from Stegodyphus mimosarum, assembly GCA_000611955.2. NCBI lineage: Eukaryota > Metazoa > Arthropoda > Arachnida > Araneae > Eresidae > Stegodyphus > Stegodyphus mimosarum. The sequence goes on along the minus strand of KK120563.1, from coordinate 13,271 downwards.
CTGGAGAGAAATAACACTGAAATGTCGTTTCCAAAAACAATCTCTTTGATATTTTTTTCTAAATTCCCTTATTATTGTATTTCATTAGTAAAAAATAAATATTTATTTAAGAATAAAAGTGTATTATCTTATTATAGATATAGTGTGCAAAAATAGCGAATTAGTAAAGTCTTTAGTCTTTATATACCTCTCATTAAATGGCAGCGCGATCTATAATAATTTCACATTAAGTGTGGCCAGAAAAATCTCAAAAGAACCCTGAGTATTTGAAATAATTCGGAAGTATTATATAACGTTGTAATTAATATTTTCACTTGGCCACGTTGTACGCATTTCGTAAGCATTTATTTCTAATTTCAAATCCCGAAGAAAAATTCTCGTGGGCTGTAAAAAAATTTAACACTAAATGATTTACGAGTTTTAATCGAAATTTAATTTAATTTTCGGTTTTCAGCCGAAATGGTATGGATAAATGAAAGTTTGATGTAATGACAATTATTTCATTTGGGTGTTTTAGTAAATTTTTAGAAAACGGTATTCTTATACGCTACTATAACTATGCATTTTAACAATGTAGACTAATAATACTAAAAGTTCTAGTATTTTTTACATAATTTAAACACTTAATTATCCTTAACTTTTAGTTATGTTAATAATATTAACAATTCTGTAAATTGTTAGCAATAGTAATAAATAATAATAATAGAAACAATTTTGTAAATTGTTCACGAAAGATTCTGTTCTGTAAATTATATAATAGTAATATTAACAATTCTGTAAATTTTTCACGAACGATGAAATCACATAAAAATAATTTTGAATGTCACGAATATTTTAGAGAAATAGTTTTAAATTATTGATCAGTAATCTAACTAAATATTATATACCGATATTATTTTGGAATTAGTATTGATACTGAATAAACCATTTTTTCCTTTTGAGTAAAGTAGTAAACATTTAATGCGTAAGTAAAATTTTGAAAAATGCAGATTATTTTTGTAATTTGTTAGCTGCAGAAATTTTTATCCGTCTATCTGTATGTATGTTTATTTCTAACTATTATTTAAATAATCTAAGTCGTTTCAATGATATTTTATACATATCTCACTTAAGAAATACATCTGTTAAGAAATATCCCTCTTAACTTCATTATATATCTCTTACGAAATATTAACTTGAGGCATGAAATCATTCTTTGAATCTATGTATGTTATTGAGCTCAGGACATTTTATTTCATTTTTTGTTTAAAAACGATTATATAACTTGTGTATATGTGAGCATTTATACATCATTGTTTATCTTTGCAGATATCCGCATTTAAAATTAAACAAATTACTGATTGAAGTTTGACGTAGATTTTGAATAAAACTCTACTAGTTTCGAGGGCGATCAGGCACATGTCTTTCTTCTTCAGCAGCAAAAAAACTGCAAAATTGTTTTGCTCCTGGATGTTTTTGATCGTCAATGAATAAACAGAATAATCAATAACGTCATATTAAAATCTTAATTTTGTCTAGTTTTAAGTTTAGTATTGCCGTGTTACGGTCTGATTTAGAATTCTTAGAATTCAGCTTTACTTGCGAGTAAATATTAATAATGCATTAAGCTGCTTGTATTCACATTTATATGGCTACCTAGTTTCGAATGCATTACGAAAAACAATTGGAAAAATTATAGAGGACTTAAGAAAGTATAAATACAAGCATATTATCAGAGGAAAAAAACTGAAGAAGATTAAAGGTTTTGGCAGGATTGCTAATTGAAGCCTTATGCCCTGGAGTTGTATTTATATAACATATGGTTTTAGCAAATTAACGCATTTGATATTTATGGTTCTGTTCTTTTATGATTTTAAAGAAGACGCAGATAGATAAATCCAGATATGTTATATAACTCAAAATATTAACGTAATTTAATATATTAAATTAATAACTGCATATGAAAATTATGTAATTAGGAAACAAACAATTGTTTGTGCTGCCATTCGTACTTCCTAGTTATGAAAATGATTAAAGTCAAGCGAATGCAGCGCCCTATTAATAAACAACATTTAACGTTCTAAACTATTTTACACTGGATGCCTTTCAAATACCGTTTGCACGTTTAAGTAACACATAAAAACGTTCAGTGTTTTTACACTCAAAACTCAATGTAATTATTCTGAATCAGTTAAAGACTTAAATACACAAAGGACTACAGAACGTCCATAAACGAATGGTTCAAAAGGCAATGAAGTGGTGGCACTGAGAGTAGGAAGGGACTTTACTGTTTTATGACATTTATCACAGAACTAAGAAAGGTTGTTTTATGACATTTATCACAGAACTAAGAAAGGTTTCATAAGATTCAAGTATCAACGTGATATAAATATAGGTTACGCAGCGTAAAAAATTATCATATCTCTTCTTTTATGCACTAGTACAAGAGGTTAGCACTTTCAGTTGCCTATGGGAAGATGAAAACCTCGAGTCTCGGTGAAAACAAACTGATTTTCCGTTTTTTTTTCTACTCCGAAAAGGAAAAAGGCCTTTATTATAGTAGACGCATAGTGTAAGCAACTCAATGCCTCTTTGCCTAAACATAGCGATTATTCTTATTCTGTAATTTCTTACATTCAAATGGATTCACTAGTATCAAAAAGGTTGCTTTTAAAACCAAGTACTCCTGTTCAAAGATTTCTATATTCTACTTTTTATATGCTTCTTAAGCTAGTTAATAATTCTTCGAATACCCATATATTTACATATAGAAGGCGGTGGTGAAAAACTTCCCTGATGTGTGAACCCTTACTGCTCAACCAATCGAAATGAAATTTAAGAAATTGTTATTCGATGGTATGCGCTGTAGATTGTGACGGTTTAAAACAATAGAGCTCTCACAGAAACGCTTATAGTGAATTTCAAACCTTTTCAATAGCAACACCTATTTTTTTCTGACGCTAATTGATTAGCGCGTTAAAAACCATAAATTGCGTTGGAACAATACACGTATGATGAAAGTTACCGATGTAAAACATTTGCAAAGAACAGCATTGAAAAGGATCAATTATAGTATAAGGAAGAAGAGGAGAAAATTTCTCTATCGGAATTCAAAGTTTTCAACTTCGTCACCTTTGCAAAAGATAACGCATTGCATGCGGAAGATTATTGATAACAATTACAAGGTATTTTCTCCCTTCTTTTCACAAGCCTTCGTGATATAATTGAAAGCACATTCGACGCGCATTCGAGAGGTCCAAAGTTCGAGTTTCGGCCATCGCATTGCTCATTTTTCATATCTCTAACATCAGAAACCCTAATAACTCTACACATTAAAGGAGGAATCTGTATAACTTCATGTTTTATGGTATCTTTCAATTTTGAAAAGCTTCATGGATCTGATGTTTACACGTTAGATTTCAGATAACCACAGAACTATAAATCTATCGGAATGTGTTCGGAAGATCACGGTAATCACGAAACTGCAAAGTTATGGGAGATGACTTTGCAGTCCAAAGGGCTGTTGCAGCACTTGCTGAACACATGTGGAGACATATGATGCCACATGTGTTCGACATCCATCTTGCATCCATACAATGTCATTAATGACATTTCACTACTGCAGTTCTAGAGTTACGTAATTCTTCAACATTGTTGTATACCGAGCACTTGTAATGGAGGGCGTTTTCGTACTTGTGGAAGTGACCTCTTCAAAGACGTGTGAACCGAGAACGAATGTGCTTGAAATACCTAAATTACACAGTCACTTAGAAAGCTTCTGTAAAGGCCCCGGTGCCGAGGATTTTTGTTAGCTCAGTGAACCCAGTTCTTGAAGTTTACGTTCCCAGATAAGGAGAAATAAGCTTCATACGTCCATAGTATCCGCAGCGCAATATAATCTGCTATCTTCGTCATATCTGATGAAGCATGTTGAGGAAATGATGATCTGTTCTTAGGAAATATTTTTTGCCGTTACTTTTCGTCATATGGGTGTTATTCCAACGCCATTTTGTTTTTCATTGCGCTGGTCAGTAAAAATGTGGGTATTGAAATTCGAAAATTTCTAAAATGTTTCTATTGTAATCGTAACAGGAGGGCTCTTTTACGTCATCGCAATTCAAAGCGCATACTTTCAGATAACAATGTCTGAAATTTAATTTCGATTGGTTGAGAAGAAGGCTGCTAAGGGTTATGCATCGGGGAATTTTGTATGACCAACTTGTATATGTGTATATGTAATAATATTTTATATAAGTAGAGGGTGACATATTAATAGATGGTGACATCAGTTACTTCTGAAAAATGTTAAGCTCAAATTGCTAACTTATCCCTGTAATTATTCATTTTAGTTTGGCTATCTTCCGTTTCTGGTCTAAATTAAATATATTTATTTTTCTCGACTGCGTCTTTAAAAATCAATTCGTTTAAGTAATCGTACTTCAATGCGATAAGTTCTCAGTCAATCAGGTTAAAGGAACCTTTTACTATAAATACCTCTGCTTCTATTGGACATCCCTTTTCCCCCCACTTCTCTTGCTGCTGGTAATGCGCGCTTCTCATTATGCTTTATTAATTGTTTCAAAACATAATAAGATACATGAAATTGTTTGGTGCATCTCACGCTCAAAATGAAGTGTGGTATAGTATATATAAGGAAGACTTAAGTGCTAAGAAATAAATTGTATCTTATTATTTTCGGCCACAGCCCCTTTTCCTCCGATATGCATCTCAGGTAACTACGCAGTAAAGCTTCTCCAAGTTATTGCAACGCAAAGTTGTAATTTTACTCATTCAGTCATTAATCAGTCGTTTACTGCAAAGCTTAGAGACATATTATTCAGAAATTTCTGACGATTCGCAATAGAAACAGTCCATTCATCTTACCAAACATAAAAAATGAAGATAACTGTCGTCTCTATTTAATAACCTAGTCAATTACATAGAGTTCAGAAAGACGCAGATTGAGATCCAAGAGGCTAGTCTTAACAGTTTAGTCCTGTCACTATTAACAAACCAGTCTGCAATACGACAGAATCTAGTTGTTACTGGCTGTTGACGAAGGTCGGGAAGCAGTTTCTATTTGCCATAGGTGAGTCAATTTTAACCTAGGTCAACCCTATGGAGTTGGAAAGCGCACGTAAGGGAGGCAGAAGTCAGCAGTAGACGAGGGTAATGTATTGCAGTTGTATTTCCATTGTTCATCTGGCTCGAAATTAAGAGGCAGCAAAGCGCAGTAAAAGCATTTGACAAACTATCACTGACTCCAAACATTTCAATCAGACTGGAAGAATGTAAACCGTGGTCCATAACCAGAAACAATTCTTCAACCGTCTGGTAGACGAGAAACAACGGGTGGCACGTCAATCGAAAAGACACGTCACATTCCCGGTAGTAATGTGTGTTTTGCGTGCAAGTAGCTCTGCCGTAATAATGCCGCCACAGACATTTTCTAAATGAGCAGAGAAAACAGATAATTTTTTGAAATATTTTACCAAGCTTCTCCTGGATCACATTTTCTTACACTTTTGTGGCTTTCAGGGTTATTCATTGTATTTCTACCTTTCTCTTTCCATGTCTTCACGGTAATGTTTACAATTGGTTTCGGTATGCCTAGTTTATATGTAACGCCCAGTTAGAGATTCACACATTTTTTTGTCAAGCAAAGCTGAGCTCAACTTGATAACTAATATAATTAGGAGTTATTGATGTTTATCTTAAAACTTTTCACATTTTCAAATGACTTGTATTAGTAATAATGAAATAAGCTAAGTACCTAACTGAATGTCATATGTTTAAGAACTAAATAATGTAATTCAATTTGAAGATATTTACCCCAACAAATTTAAAGTCTTTCTAATCTTAACATGTTAAAACTTTCACAGAACTTAGCCAAGGTTTCCATCCATGGTCACACGAAATCCAAATGAACAAGGAAGCTAGGTATTAAACGTAATGCATCAAAATTTAAAATCGATTTAATTAACTCTTGCTTTCTTCTTTCATACTTTTTATTTTTTGAGCATTTTCTAATGATATGTGTCAGTAATAACGAAATAAGCTAAATACCTAACTGGCTGTCTTATGTTTAAGAACAAAAATAAAGTAATTTCAGTTTGAAGATATTTAACGCATTTGTTGAACCGCATCTAGAAAATCTAATTCGCCAACGTAATATATTTTTTACGTAATTTTAGCTGCAGAAAAAATGAGAATATGATTTTTTGCCTAACATTATTAGGCAACAGAGGATTTATGTGTTTTTTTTTGCCTAACGTATGTTTCATGCTGCTCAGTGCGACATTTTCAGGCTTTCTTAGTTTGACCAATGTAAATTAAACCACACAGGCAAGGAATCCTGCATATAGCTCAGAAGTTCAAATCCGAATGGGGTCTTCAAGTATGGAATTGCGAATTTTATTTCAGAACAAGAAACGACCCAAATGTTGAATTTATGCAAAATATGTACAATTTTCTAGCTAATCTATGGAAAGAAAAGACTGACAATAGAATTTAAAAAATTTTCTAATTTGCTGTTCAGCTGTATATGGCGTTAAGTAAGAAGAAATGGTTCTTAATAATAAAGCAAAAAAAAAAGTAATGGGGTAACAGAAGTGAGTGCAACTGTGATGACTGGTAGATTGCGCGCTCAGCAAGAACGTAGGAAAACCTTAAAAAACCCTTTTGGGCAACAGTTAAAATCTGAGCCTTTTAAAATTTTTAAAATTTTAGCATTAAGCATCGCTTTCTAAGCACTTAGATCGCGAAATTCAAGAGCAAAGTCACAAAATATTTAAAAACAGCATTGCATTTATATTACCCATTATTAAACAATATGAAATATCTATGCTGATTAATCGTCAGGCAGAGAACATAAACATTTCATTACCTTTCTTGTCGGGTATTTCAATATATCGAGCTAAAACATGTCAGCTTTATGTGATAAAGCTAACGTATAAATTCAGTATATTGCAGGAACTTTGCCACTCGTATTCAGTGATTTATGTTAGTGATGTGATCGGCCACTAATTGGATTTAATAGAACATTTATCTAATACTCTATATACCTCACATAAAAAATCAAACGTATTTTTAAGCGTTACGCAAACTGCAGCAACACCAGAAAAGTCCCTGAAATTCTCAAAATTAAGAGTGGCGCTTACAAAGCTGGTAGAGAGCGGTAAGTGTCAGACTGAAAATTTATTACGTTCCATTTTTTCTTATTTTACTCACTCTACTAGCAGAGAAAAGTTAAGATTACTCTTCCTGCACGGTTAAATTGAAGCACTAGAGCCAACATGAAATGCAGTCATTCATATTTTATTCAACGCTTCACTATCCTCCGCTTTAACTCATCTCAAAAAGAGGTGTTCGGAAGTACGGCTGAGCAGCCGTTTGCTTCCATTTTACGTGATATTTGTTTTTCTAAAGCTCTTTTTCTTCTTTATATTGTCAGGTATTTTATCTTAATTAATCATTTATTACAATTTAAGCTTTTACTATAACTTCTTTCCGTATTCCTCACCAGACTGCAAATTATGTTTTTTTGTATTTAAGCTGAGGGTTTTTTACGTTAAGATGAGAACCTCTGGCAGCCGAATTTCGCTGATGTTTTCTCTCGCCAGTTTTGCTTATAGCCATATTCCGGCGTTAGCGTCTTGCAACCGATGCTTTAAAATATGCGCAGGTAAACTTTTGAGCCAGTTTAAGTAATCTGTTTCATGTAGTCTAAGACTGTGTTATCAAAGTTTGAATTTAACTGTCTGTTATGTTAATTTGAGCACCCACACGTAGTGGAAATTTCGTCTGTAGCATAAATTGTGCCTATTCGATTCAATTTAAGACTGAAAAACAGGCTTTTTATCTTTCTTCAGTATTATGTGAGATGTTTAAGACGTACGCGCTATCAGATATTAGGATCTACAAGACCAGTTGCAATAGAACCCTAAAATGTGAAGCGAATATTTAACTTCGCTACTTTAAAAATTGTTTACGTTAAAGTTCTGCTCTGTAATCGTTGCTTAAAACATTAAGATTTTGCATACAAAAATTACAGTGACAACCATAATCGTCAAATGCTAGAGAAAGAAACAGAAACGTCTGGAGGTATTATTAAGCAAACCCAATTGAAACCCTTACGATGATTGGTTTTCGTTGACATTTAGCGTATTTTCATTTTTTTTTTCATGTTAAATTTCGGAATTTCTTTTTCCGACATAAACTTCTTCTCAATGTTATGTATTTCGAAATAAAAAACATTAAAAATCAATTATGCTGCATCTGGGATTGAAACCATGAATCTTTATGTTTGCTAGCTAGACGTGCTAATCACGTACGTCACAGCTGCACGACGAAGAGAATTCTTTTAACTCCTTACATTCTACCCTAATCAAAGGCAGACTAGAGGGAGACAAAATATCTATCAGATCGAATACAGATAAAGAATAATTATCTTCTGCTACATTTTAATTCGTGCGCTATTGTAGAAATTATTAAATTTTTGAAGCAGAAAACCTGAAAAATAATCTATGCTCTCATTCGGATTCGACAAACGGATCTTCGGGCTATTAGTTGAATGAATCAACTATTTACATAGCAAGGACCCGCGTGGAGGAATGCTATAATTGTCTATAATCTGATCAACAATACATGATAACGATAAAATCTACTGACACTGTTCAATATACATCATTCCTTGTTAAAATCGCTGTCAACTGCGTGATTTTATATGTCCTCAAATGGAAATTAATACCTCCCATCAACAAAAATACCTATAGGTTACGACGCGCCTACTGTTTCAGTTACAGGTACAGATAAAAAGTATGAAGAACACCAGCGATGTACCATGGGTCAATTGGTAATGCTTTTTAAAAAAAGGGGGAATAGCAATCTGTAAAGAATGTACGAAGAAAGGTTTAGGAAATGAGCAACTAAAGCTTTTCAGAGGATATAGAGCTTAAATCATTTTAAAAACCATTCTGTTACTGGGCAATTAAGCTGTCAAAAGCACTCTGTGGTTACATTAATTGCCGTGAGAATTTTGCTACTTGAAATTGAACACTTTCCAAGCAATAAATAATTACATTTTATGATGTGTTTATATTTTTTCATTGTTGATATTTTAACTAGGTACTATGTTTTCTATCAGATGAGCATACATAACTATCTAAACTGGGTATGATAACAGCTATGATAAGCAGTATTGTGCAGCTCGGAAGATACCCCATCAAAGAAGCCCACTACAAAATATCCCATGATAAAATAGCCCACGACAATTAAGCCCATAACAAAATAACCTAAATCAAAGGCTTCTGAACTGGGTCACACGAAGAGTTTTCAAATTTTTTAGTATCTAAATATGTATAGGCGATTTAAATGTGTGCCACCGCGTATTTATAAATAAGTAAATGCATTATAAAAAATTATGCACGCAAATGTACGCAATGCATTATAAAAAAGAAATACACGTTCAAATTTGAACTGTCTATATCCTCCACTTCCCCATCTGTTCGTTCAAGATAAAATGACATTCTCTTTTTTTCTGTATATTTATTTCTTACGTTTCACCTGTGGATCTGTATTTTTAGCTTATTCTGTGTTTGTGTTCTTTAACTTACCTCTGTAAGCCATGTGTAATAAATACTGTGTAGTGAACAAGGAGTTTAAATATTCTTCAAATAAAACAGTGTAGAGAGATGAATCAAAATTTACTTTACTATTACGATAATTAAGTATATTTTTCATCATGCAGTTACAGTATGAAGAATATACTTTATCTTACACAGATGGGACACCAAAAATTCTTTTCTTCTAATTAAACACTGTCTATATTTTCATGTGTTCCTTTTTTGCAAATTTCAAAATGTCTCAGATTTTATTTAATCACGACAAATTTGCAAAATAATATTTCATTTCAATCTGAAATCTAGTAACTCCTGCGATTGTTCAAATAAATCCTCTCAGGATAAGGAAACATTTTATTTTCTCTTCTCTCGCTTTTGCTGGCCTTAGGTTATGCTTTCGGAATGATTTAGAAATGTTAGGTGTGGCTTAGTCAACGATTGTTTTTGTGAATTCCAGACTTCTCTTCTCTATTTTTGTTTTTGTAGGGTTTCCCTTATTTTATGTGTAGGAATATAGGATCGGTACTTACTCTGTAGGCATATGATGTCTGTAAATATACTTCAGAGATGGTTGGTTGTCTAGGGTCTAATAAACTAGCCAGATTTATAGATAATTTGAATATTTAATGAAAATACAAATAGTTACTACGAACTGTGAAATGCATACATTCGCAGATGGAAATAGATGAGATTATTTACAAATGTAGAAAAGTTATCGTCTTTTACATGCAAGCGTCTTTCATCTTAATGCGCAATCGTCGTCTGCGTTCTCTCCAGCTGAAGGGAAAAGTTCTTTCGCACAGCTTGCAGCATCATCTGATTATTATTGACGACGCCATCCCATAACTGCTCGTCCATTCTGACGGAATGCGACCTCGCATTATGGTAGTATGCATCTGGGGATCTGAAAAATAAAATTAAAAAAAAACCAAAAAAAAAGAGTTTAGTTTGGATTATTATGCATCAGTCGTTATCGTCGTGAAATCTTTCTTTCAAAGTCATCTGGAACAGTCCGTCTGGATCCGCCTTCGTACACACGTCTTCTTAAAACATCATCTGGATACGTCTTAGATATCCTCAAAATTCATCATTTGAATGTGTCGTCTTAAAGCCGTCTTTCTTGACACATTTCCTCCTTAGGCATCATCTTCCCGCTTCTTTAAATTGTTCACGTCTTTTAAAACAATAGTCCATTAGTCAAATCGGGAGAAATTTGTTAAGTCGGGAAAAAGTCTAAATCAGGAATCATCAGAATAGGTACTTCACTATCAAAGACTGTTTGTCCATGGTTTCAGGTATTCAGCACAGGTACTAGTCTTCGAAGGTCCTTCGGTGAATCCAACCTTCTCCACGTCGTATGTGTCATTAGGTTTCACTCTTGTGATTTTGTATGGACCTAAAAACTTGGATTTTAGCTTTATACCTGGCCCTAGTTGCGTGCGTTTGATAGCTACCATATCATTGATCTTGTATTTACGAGGGAATTTTCGCCTTCGATTGTAAGCCTTTCGATTCTCTTCTTGAACTTTCTGAATCTGCTTTTTCGCCTTTTTACGTAGATTTTCTCTAGACTCGATGAAGTCATTCTGGATTTCAGCTTCTATCAGTTCTTTGATCTTTCTGTCTTTATTCGTCTTTATTTTCGTACCAAATAAAAGCTCGAAAGGTGTCGAATTTATGCTCCTCTGAAAAGTCGAATTAATAATTTGTTGAACATCATTTACATGCTTATACCATTTCGTAGGGTCATCTATAGCCAACTTAGAAATGACCGATATGATAGTGGAATTTAATCGTTCTACTTGCCCGTTGGCTCTTGGTAATCCTGTTGTGATTAAGGATAGACGAATGTTTTCCTTAGTACAATAATCAGCAAATTCTTGAGAAGTAAACGCAGTACCTCTATCAGCTACTATATTGCAGGGATTTCCAAACAATGATTTTTGAATTTCAAGTTTAGCTATTACTTCTTTACTGGAGGTGGTTTTAGTCGGATATAACCAAACAAACTTTGTAAACGAATCGATAACCGCGAAAATGTATTTATAATTCTTGTTAGAGCTTTCTAAAGGTCCTAAATGGTCTATGTGATAAGTGTTGAGGGGAATATCTTCTTTAGGTAAAGGATGTAATAATCCTTCCTTCTTTCCAGATTTTCGGTTGGCCAGTATACAGGTTACACAATTTGAGATAATCTTTTCAATTTTCTCTTTCAACTTAGGGATATAAAATTGTTGTTTCAAATATTCTTCGGTACGTTTGGCAGCAAAATGACCTCGTTCATGCGCGTCTTTAATTACTTCAATTTGCATAATCTCAGGTACTACTAGTGCTTCAATTCCATTCACCACTTTGTAAAGCACGTCGTTTCGTAAGCAATAATCTTCATACGGCTTAGACTTCAAAACCTCCTTTATAACTTTTATATTCTCATCAGTTTCTTGCGCTTGAATTATCTTAAATGTTATACCATCTTGAATTGCCATACATATAGGGTTTCTACTCAAAGCGTCAACATGTCGCATACGGGTACCAGATCTGTGTTCGATTGTGTAATCGTAATCTTGTAACATTAACGCCCATCTAGATATTTTAGTACAAATGTCTTTCTTGCTCATAGTTTGTTTGAATGCATTACATTCTGTGACTATTTTAAACGGTATGCCCAATACGTACACTCTGAATTTTTTAAGAGCTTCTACGACTGCTTTAACCTCTAATTCGTAGCTCGAATATTTACGTTCAATGTCTGTTGTCTTCCTACTCATATAATAAACTGGATGCATCTGATTGTCAATTAAGGATTTTTGTAACAGAACAGCACCGTAACCGTCAGCACTAGCATCAGTGTGTATTTCCGTTTCTGCTTTCGGATTATAAATACACAAAACAGGTTCAGATGTCAAGATGCGTTTTAACTCGTTAAAAGCATAAAGTTCTTTACTTTCGAATTTAAATTTAGAATCTTTCTTCACTAAATCACTAAGTGGTTTTGCAATTAATGAATAATTAGGTATAAATTTTCTGAAATAACCTAAATAACTTTGAACATCTTTAACACACTTAGGTTCTGGAAAGTTAATTACTGCTTTGGTTTTAGAAGAAGAAGGATATAATTTCCCATCTTTAATTTTGTGTCCTAGAAATTCGATTTCGCGCTTCAAAAATTGACACTTCTTAATGTTTAGCTCTAATCCATATTCCGATGCAGTCTGCAACACGCGTTTTAATTTTTGGATTCCTTGAGTTTCATTTTCGGAAGGAATGATGATAACGTCCATATAGATTACTACAATGTTGTCATTTAAAAGATCACGAAATACATCGTAGATATATCTTTGGAAAACGCTTGGACTGTTAGCAAGACCAAAGGGGACTTTCAAGAACTCAAATTGTCCGTTTCGTGTTACGAAAGATGTGTATTTTCTACTCTCCTCCTCTACTTCAACATGAAAAAAAACCGTTTTTCAAATCTAATGTAGTGTATACCATTGCTGTCTCTAATTTATCAATGACGTCATCAATTAATGGCAGAGGATAACGATCTCGAATTATTTTTTTATTCAGGCGTCAATAATCCAAACATAATCTAAATGTACCATTTTTTTTTACTTAGTACAATATTACTTGAGTAATCCGAACAGCTTGGTTTTATAATTTGTTTATCTAACC
>KK120562.1:400705-451449 GCA_000611955.2 Stegodyphus mimosarum | reverse complement strand
TAAACTTATAATAAACACCGTGGAACAATCACCAATACACTGTCAAGCTATACTGTAAAGATAGCTTCACGGCAAAGCCCTATCTCGATTGCTTTCCGTTCACAAAACTCTCGCGTAGCTTAGCACTCACAGTAAGCAGCTATTTTCACAATAATCACAACGCTCACACTGCTCTACAACTACTTCTCAACAACTGCTCTCAGAAACGCAAGGGTTTATATAGCTTTTCTTTAAGTTCCACACGTTTCGAGAAATATCTCGACAGGAAGTTATTCTAGAAGCTTCCCGATTGGACCATGGGATATCGCCAATTTGGTCGCCAAATGGGCGATAAAGTCGCCAATCTGGCAACCCTACCATACACTATTTTATGGCAACCCTAGTGCTATGCCGGAAAGCTTACACACAGGCGCAACCGCCGAATTTTTCGCAACAATATGTTAATAAAATTTATTTTATAAAAAGAAATACTTCAAACTTCTGGAATTTACTACAGAAATACTTGGACAGGTGTTCACAGTATCGTGCAGTACAGATAGGTTTTCGGTCGATGCTGAGCTTCTGAGCTAGTAGGACGTGTTTTTTTATCGCTCCGGTTCAGTGTTGTGCGCCATTTCGTTTTACTGCCACGTGCTCGTGTTTATGTGTTATGATATCGACTTCAATTGGAATATTACTTGACTGGTGATGGTGTTCTGATTATTGTGATGCGTTATTAATTACTGCAACGGACTGTTCGGATTTATTTTCCATGGCAGATAAAGATTTTAGGCCTCTCACTCTCGAGGTTGCTAAGGCTGTTGCCCGGCACTTCGTGGATGGACTGCCGGATGAAATCGTAAAACTTGCGGATGAATACCTGGACTCAAATTGGAATGACATCCTAGTGAAAGATGAGCTCAATTTAATGGATTTTGTGTCCGTTCTGGGATACATCGAAAATATCAAAGGGATTATAAACTCATCTGAAATGATGTTAGATTCGATTCCGGACCTAAAGAATACACAGGCCTATGCATTTATTCAGAGGATACAGAACATCGCAGAAGGACTTCTTCAGTTATTTGAAGGTAAGTGGAAATCTTTTGTTGACCTAAATCCAGAATATTCTAATCTTAGTTATCGTGAAATTGAAATTAGACTTAACAAACATTTGTTCAATATTGCTGAAATAGATGATACTAAGGTTAATGCATGTGATAATGATGTTATGGTAATTAGAGATGAAATTAATTCTAGCAGTGAAAAACATGAATCAGGAAGGAGTGAATTATCAAATACTCTTATCAAGCCCAAACGGTCTTCTAAAAAGACCAACAAACGGTCTATAGAGCAAACACATGACTCGGAAGGGTTTATTTCGCCCAGCAAAACGGCTGCCCTCCTAAGCAGGTAAAAGCAAAACTAGAAATTCCCTTAAAAAATAAATTTGAAAATTTACAGACCGCTAATAATGATTTGATTGACAATATGAATGATACTCTGCCTCCCGAGGCTGTGGTAATACCTCCAAAAGTTAAGCCGATTATGGCCAAACCCACTGTTAAATTTTCTGATTTTCTCAAAAAAATGAATATCGATACAAAACTAAATTTTGCAGGCAAAGTCTCAGATGAATTTTTAAAAATCTTCCCTAAGACAGAAGAAGATCACCGAGGCATTACTAAGTATCTTGAGTCACAAAATGTAGATCATTATATAATTACGGATAAACACCAAAAACCGGTAAAGGTGGTCATTAGAGGGTTGCCAATAGACTGTTCTATGGAGGAAATTAAGGAAGAATTAGTTTAGTTAGGATTTGAAATTCGTAAAGTTGCTCAGATGCATAAACTAAGATCAAAAGTTCCCATGCCCCTCTTCCAAATCCAGTTAGAAGTCACTCCTGAAGTAGGAAAAATTTATGAGCTAAAATATGTCATGTTGTTTCATATTGAGGTTGTTGAGTACAAAATAAATGGAAGTATTGTGCAGTGTTATAACTGTCAACACTTCCATCACAATTCTGATCAATGCAAGTTGAAGCCTAGCTGCGTAAAATGCGCAGGAGATCATAAGACATCAGAATGTAAGGAAAAGCGAATTGACACAGTAATGTGTTCTAACTGCCTACAGGCTGGTCATACAGCCAACTTCAGAGAGTGCCAAAGTTCCCGAAATTAGTTAAACAGAAAAAATTAAATGACAAACAATTAATAAATGAACGAAATAGTGCTTCTAGTTCTGAGACGAAGCCAGGGCATATCTTATGCAAGTATCGTAAAAAATGGTAGGAACAATCCTACAATGACCAAACCAATCAACACCACTACAAATAATAGTATAAACATCAGTTCATTTGCAGAAATTGTCAAGTTGTTAAAGGAATTAGGCAATATCTTCAGAGGATTATCACTAGCTAACATACTTCAGAAAATAGCGGCTAAGATGCCGAAGATACAAAATACTGAAAATTCCATTGACAAGCTTTTCATACTGTTCAACCTATTTGAAGGAATATTCACGACTCAAAATACCAAGGTATATCAACTTAATAATAATAATAATTATAATAATAAAAAAAAGAAACATTCTGTAAATACACTGTACATATTCTGATTTCTTTCTCGGCTAGTTTTTGCTCCTTCTTCTTATTATTATTTATAATTGCATTTTAACTATGTAAATAATTTGTGATAATGGATTTAGGTCACCAACTGATTTGCATGCTTAAATAACTAGTGTGTTTTTCATTTCTCACCAGCTCGAACAATTTACCAGATGCTCGAAGGCTACTTCATCGTCTATTTGGCCCAGTTTCACACTTACCTTATTAATTGTTACTTTCGACCTACCTTCAAAATTCAAAAATTACTTGTATTATTCAGTAATAGTTAACACCTATTTTATGTTCTGGTTACTTTTCTTTGAATTTGCAGAAGTGGTTATTTTTTATATAATTAGGAAAAGCACCAATATTCGATTAGGGGTAGGGCCTTCGGGCCAGGTACCCTGGTGCTAGCACCTCTATTGTGAAATTCGTACAGTACAATCAGTAATTGCACTTCAAACTACTAATAACGTTAAACACAACGCAATGTAAAGCGCATCAAAAGAGGAAGCTAACTCAGAGATATCTCAGTTCACGCTGAACTACAACTCGCAACAACAATAACTAAACAACGGAGCGCATATGCTCTTTCTGCGGCCTTATATAGTTTTCACCTGGCCGGCGATATATTTCCAGTACTTTCTGCTTCTCGAAATTACTGGATGGCAATATGAGTGTCGAATTACGGTTACAGCTAATATAGTGATCAATTACATTTATTCAGTGACGATACTTATCACGGTAATACAGGGACCGGACTAAAATGTCTGCATATTTGTCGAGAAATGAAATAAGTCGCGAAAACTGTTGCCAGCTTTGCGATATCTAGCCAAATTACCAAGGTAACCACTCACTCAATGTTAAATGGACTTACCCCTGTACTCTTATTTTTATGGCATAGCTCGTCTCTTTAGATTTTTCTTGTTACATTATACAAAAGAAATACAACAATTTTACCTTTAGTTTCACTAAAATTACCTATCCAAGTACAAAATTCGTAACAATATATATGTGTGCGTGTCTGTGCACGCGCAATAAGATAAAAAATATGTGAATCAAAATTCTAACTTGAAAACGGTCTATAAAGTATAAGTATTTGATAATTCATTCCTTCCTGATTCATGTTTTTCACTGCTAGAATTAATTTCATCACTAATTACCATAACATCATTATCACATTTATTATTTGCAATAGTACTTTAACTGTGTTATTTACGAATTTAGTCTGGATATTTCCCGTTTCAACAACCAGTATCGAAACCTTTGTAGCCAAACTTTTCCCTTTTGAACTAGGCTTCCTTCCATCTTTGAATACGGCCCATTTCGCTTCTGACACACACAGACATATATATGTGCGTGTGTGTGTCAAAGTTTAATTTGTAAAATTCGAAGTGCTGGAGCTCTATGTTATGTCATTAGAAAAGATGAATAAAAATTAGTATAAACAAATAATTAGACTAAAACCACAAATTACGTACAATTAAAATTAAATAAAATATAAAATATGCTATTAATAAATTAATTAATTAGTATAAAACAATTAATATAAAGTAAATGACCTAATTAATTATTAATTAATATGAAACAAATTATGAGTAGGTAAGTAATAAATTGAATAATAACTCGCAAATGTATTTTAAAATTAAATCAATCATGAAATAAATTTATAATGAGAAAATTAATAATACGTTAGGTTACAAAAGATAAAAAGTGGGTAAATATTGTGAAAACTAAATTTCAATTTATTTGTAATTGTGAAATATGCTTCTCATTCGGTAATTCCTGAAACAATATTGGTCCCCATTTTTGTAAATAACAGTATTTACCCTAAACAATTTTTTTAGCGAAAAGCAAAAACTTATAATTAAATCTTTGAAACACAAGATTTTAAATTTCATCTAGCTTTACAATAGCTATATTTTAACATTAAATCTGATGCAAAATCTTTCCTAAATCGGGATTTTTAGTAATGACCTTTGGATTCTGTAAAAGGGTACATTTATTTCCAACCTGTATGTTTCAAATTACGGAGCAAAGAAATACGAAAGATAAATATGGACTCCTGAAAATAAAGCTTTTTATTAAGAAATGCTGATAAATATCAAAATATTGCTTAAGAATTTCATTGTCTTACTTCTGCGAGTAAATCTCTTGAACGTTCTTTAAAAAAATATATATTTCAATGATTTTAGACTGATATATTTAACTGAAATATGTCTTAAGCATATTTTTAATTAACTGACAAAGAAACTGCGAATGTTCCTTATTCGAATAATTAAATAATGAGATCGTGTAACACGCACAAAAACACAAAAATTAAAAAAAAAAAAAAAAAGTACTTAAAAAAAATCTGAAAGCTTTCAGATTTTCTATTACACCCAAAGGGGCGTTTTTTAACGCTTTTTCTGTTACCTTTATTTATTAAATATCATGTTCTTCGCACTTAAACCATAAAATTCAGTTCAACAGCAATATCGCGAAATAATTTTAAAATGAGCATATCTTTAGAATTTCCGATACACAGTCTCACGCGCTGGAGTTAAAAATGTTTTTTCTGTACAACGTTGCCATTATTCGCTTTGAAATCCTTGAGCTTGTTAATCAAAAATTAGTTAAAAGTTTTATATGAAATCGCAAAATAATTTTAACATGAACATATCTTTAGAATTTGCGATACATAATCGCGCGCGCTGGACAAAGAATTTTTTTGGGGGGTGGGGTCGTACAGTGTTGCCATTGCTCGCTTTGATATCGTTGAGTTTGTAAATCAAAAATGCGTTAAAATTTTACAAAATATTTTTCAAAACAGATAATAAAACAAATTTCAAATTTGGGCTTCCAGATGCCCATATTCGGATGAAACGTACGGTATTCAAAATTTGAAGGCTCTAGGAACATACATTTATACAAATTCTTCATTATTTAATTTCTTCAAATATAATACAGGGCGATAATATTTGCTGGCAACAGTTTGAAAAGTGACCCGACATCTATAGTCAACCAAAGCAAAATGCCAAAACGGAATTAACAGCCCTTCTGGGCTAACGCCCTTTGGGCTAAAAATAAAAATCTGAAATCGTTCAGATTTTATTCTACGCTCAAAGGAGCCTTTTTTTAATGTTTTATGTGTTAGCTTTATTTATTAAATCTCATGTTCTTTGCACTTAAACCATAAACTTCAGTTCAGTAGCAGTATCACAAAATAATTTTAAAAAAGCATATCTTTAGAATTTCTAATACATAATCTAATACTGGAGATGAAAATGCGTTTTGTTTAATACAGTGCTGAAATCGTGCTTTGAAATAGTTGAGTTTGTTACTCAAAAATTCGTTAAAGTTTTAGAAAATATGAAATGGAAATAAAAATTTGGGCTTCCAGATGCCGATATTCGAATGGAGGACTACGTTATTCAAAATTTGATGTTTCTAGGCACCGTTGTTTCTTCATAGCGCGAAAAACATATGTAAATTTATACAGATCTTTCATTGTTTAATTTCTTTAAATATAAGGCATGGCTCTAACATTTGGTGGCAACAATTTGAAGAGTGAAACACCGTTCCCAATGAACCAACGCAAAATGCCAAAATAAAATTAATAGCCCTTCTGGCCAAATTACCCCTTTGGACAAAAAAAAAAACTGAAAGGTTTCAGATTTTATATTACCCCCAAAGGGGCGTTTTCTAACTTTTGTGCATTACCTTTATTCATGAAATATCCAACAGCAATATCACAAAACATTTACAAACAGCGTATCTAGAAATTCCGATAGACATTCCAGCGTGCTGGAGATAATTTTTTTTTTTTTGGACAATTTTGCCATTGCTCGCTTTGAATAATAAAAAATTCGTTAAAGTTTCACGAAATATGAAATAGATATTAAAACAAATTCTAAATTCTAAATTTTGGGACGTCTAGGTATCCATGTTCGGATGGAAGATTACGTTATTGGAAATTTGATGGTTCTATGTACCGTCGTTTTTTCATAATGTCAGAAACATACAGACATTCAGGCAGATTCTTTATTATTTAATTTCTTTCAATATAATACAGGACGATTTAATGTTTGGTAGCAACAATTTAAAAAGCGATTCGCCGTTTAGAGTGAAGCGCCTCAAAAGGATCTTTTGAGACTAATAGCCCTTCTAGGATACCACACCTTTGGGATAATAAAAGAGGATATATATATATTATTTTAATTTGGATTAACCAAAATATATGTGGTGTAATTTGGAATTTAAGTTTTGTTAACTTAGAGCTTATGATTATTGACTTCGTTTTTAATGTTACTTCAGGTAATGAAGTTAAGTTTTTCACATCATTTAAAAGGTTTAAAACAGGGGTCGGCACCTTGGTGCCCTCGAAGCCATTTTAAAGTGCCCGCCGTTCAAATATCCAAATTCTAAATTTTAGATATTTGATCAACAGAGAGTCATAACTGTAATGAATAAATAATGTTAGTAAAAATCCTTTTTTTGTCTTCGGGAGCCCACCAGAGCCGAGTGGTAAATTCGTTGAACGCTGGCAGCTTGGATCCCGGTGAACGGGCTGCTTGCATGCGCATTTTCAAGCCTTTCCTCATGCGTCACGTGTATAGGAGCCAGTTCCCTAAGAACATCCTCCACGAAGGCATCCCTGCCCTTAGGCAGATAACACTCGAATGCCTTACCATAATCAAATAAGTGGAAACGTTTTTATTTTTGTCACTTTTAACAGTTGCACGAGCTGTAGAACTAAACTTTTGATAAAAACTGAATCTTGGCGGCATCTAGATAACATTACATGACTAGATGAATCACTTTGCAACTGTTTAAAAAATCTGATTCCGCGTACAGTGAACTATTTTCTGTCTCCTTTATCCTCATATAATGAGTCCAACCACGGCGTGCTACGCCTTACATCGCATTACGTATTCGTGCATAAGCCTGTCATTTTTATGAATTTGTATTTCGAGTTGTAAAAATGAAATAAGAAGCTAAAGATAAATCATTTTAATGATGTTGAGTGGAAAGAACATTTTTGTTTCATTTATTGCAAAGGAAAAAATGTATGCTTATTAAGCAATACACCATAGCGATTGTTAAAAAATGTAATGTAGCGAGAGACATTTCATCACTCCTACATTGCCCGCCGAACGATCACTGTGATGGCCACGGAACTCCAGCATTTCTGAAATATGCCTTCTCAGTAAAAAACGTTGTCGATCCCTGGGTCAAAATATACAGAAATTTGAAAAAGGTGACGATAAATGTTAGTGCACAGTATGACTTTTAAATGTTGGTGCTCTGTATTAGTTTCTTGTCAATCTTCGTGTGTTTCTGATGTTAGGTTTCAAGAAATAAAATAAAATAAAACTGAACCTTTATATTTTTCTTTAAAGTAATAAACCAAACTTCTTTGGTTTATTACTTTAAAGAAGAAATATCATTATATTAGAAAGAAAGAAATAAGAAGAAAAGAAAAGAAATATCATTATATTATATTATTAAAGATAATGATTAAATATCATTATCTTTTAAGAAATATCATTATATTTTTAAATGCAGGAAGGCTTTAAAATATTTCTCCCCTTTTTGGACTTTTAACTGCTACTGTATAGTCGCATAATATGATTTTATAGAAAATGGCATAATTTACGACAATACAATATCTGACCAGCAGTTTCAGTTAATTTAAATAATGACATTTTATTCTGTCATTTGATTTAAAAGAAATCAGCTTATTATGCATAGTGCCTCCGTATTCGTGTGTGTTATATCCCAAAGCTTGTTACGGATACGTGAAAGATGGAATAATAGTGAATATTGCACATGACGAAGGATATTCATGCAAAATAAATAAATAGGATCAAGTTTAATGAATTAATTATAGATTAAGGCAGTAGTCTCAAAATTAAATTTCATGTGGGCCGCATGCCCGACCTGAAAGCAGTTGATGGGCCTGCATTTTTTTTAACAAATGCATTTTTTTATTGACAAAATAAAAATATTCTAATAAATTTTAAATTTCGCTTACTAAATATTCCTAATAATACTACTTATTATGCATGTTAAAACATGCATAATCAATAATAATATCTCACAGAAAAATATTCAAATTCAAATTTATGTGTTTTCTATCTGAAGTCTAAATCATGGTACACGCGAGTCATTTTTGTTGGTTACACTGCGTAATTAATACACACTGACGGTTAAATATTAAATTTTCAGACTAATATTTGTCTCAGATATTGAAAATAAATAATGAAAATTTAGTCAATTTTCGTTATAGACTTTTCTTCGACGCACAAATACAAATACGTATGCTATTTGTAAATAAACTTCTTTATTTCTTACTACAGATTGACACTTGATGGCATTTCGATCTGACAGAAGTCTGTAGCTTTGGAAATAAATTAGTAGAAATGATCTTTTTCACGGATTGTAGATGCTCGTCAGCCAGTTGTGTCCTTTTCTTATTAATTTTCGATTGTGAAAAAGAGCTGTTAACATATAAATGCATTCCCAAACAAAATTATTATTATTAGTGCAAAAATATCGTAACTGAGCTTATTTATCTTGTGACAAGTACGCATAAATGTTACCGTATATTCAAATCTTTGAATAAGGTTTATATCGTAATGTAAATTACGTAGCTTCATTTATAGATTTTCTGGTGTGTTATCCATGTTCGTTTTTATGATAATGAAAATGTTGTAAACTTGAACTTCAAATTACTAAAATCTTAAAATTTTTGCAACAAGTACATAATTGAAATGTATTTTCGCGTTCCGCAAAAAATTGTTTTGGGGGGCTGGATGCAGTTCGCGGACGGCCAGTTTGAGACTACTGCAATAAAGTACATTGTAAGCTACACTATATTAAACTGTAGTTCTATATAAAGTAATGCAAAGTATACTGCATAGTGTGTCATACGTACGGAAACGTAACGGATATGGACGAATTAGTCTAATCTTAAAAAAAAAAAAAAAAAGGAGAAAGGGAAAAAAGTACATTTTCTGTAATGTACAGTATAATGCACTATTTAGAGGGATCGATGAGGAAAATTCTTTATTTTATCAGCTCAAAAATGAAATATGAATAGACAGAGTATCGCAGAGAACATCGAGAATGCTGGGGCAGGATGAGAGGGAAATTTTGAAACAGAATGAGCAGGGCTCGGGTAAAACAGCCCTGCTGATATGGTTATTGCAATCAAACGAAATGTGCATCAGAGGAAAAAAAAATTTAAAAAATGAATCTGACTCCTAACTGGGAACAAACTTGAGATTTCGTACAATGATACTTTTCGTCCCCCATGTTTGGTTAGTGAGGCAAGGCGATGGGATAATACATGCTTGAACAGTTTATCTCAGTATTTCACTGATCTTAAGTGCATTCGACGTGCACTTAAGAACATAAATTTCCCATTCTGTGAAGATAACTAGTTACAACCGCAGGTACCAAAACACTAGATAAATGGCAGTTACATATTCTCAAACAAATTCTCTTAAATTTATGGGCCCACTAGCGGCCGAGCGGTAAGTTCGTTATACGCTGGTAGTTCTGAGTTATAAATGAGCCAATTGGTGATAGAATGAGAGTGATGACTCATTTCCTACAGAAGTAGAAAGCGGTATTTCTAGTGATTCTGATATGGACATTTTGTCAGAGACTGAGCTCACTGAGTGTCTATCTTCCAATTTACGAGAAGTATTTTACTTTTTGTAAACAGACTTTGTTGTATTTTTTTAATTTAAAAGTTTATTAATGTATTCTATCAGTTAAAATTTTGGAATAATTTGAATTGCGCTTTCGAAAATTAGTTCTCAAAAGGCCAATTTTTTATATATTTTCTTGTGAGGTAAAGGAAAAAGATATTTAAACGATAATTTTAACATATATGATAGCTTAGAGAGCCGTGATAAAGCATACCATTCGGAAACATCCCTTTCCCCTTACGTTTATATAATCAAAAACCACTTGTATGTGAGTCATGTTACTCTCATTTTGAGTAGAAGGTCAAATCTACGTCTAACTGAAACCATATGGACATACAGTGCCATCTTGTGCCAAAAGTTATAGATTTTAAAACGTTCCAGGACACTGGCACAAATGGTGTGAACGAGAAAACGCTCTGCTACGCCAGCGTGTCGGCCGAGAAATGAATGCGTTTCTTGCTGGCAACAGTGGTAACAGTAGCAACAGTAGGCGAGAAAGGGTTAAAGCAGATAGCCCTCGCTTGTTTTGCCCTGATTAAATAAACCAAACTTAAATTTATTGCACTTTTTATATGGTAAATCAAATTTTGGTCATGTCTACTTTCGGTAGAAGATAAGTCGAAAAGAGAAAAAATATACTTCTAGCTGAAAATTCTCCCGCTCTTTCCCCACTTAAGGAAACAGGTGCAAGTAATGGCATACTGAGCGGCGTAGCCGCACATGTGGGTGACGGAACCTTAGGATAACAGAGCATTCTAACTATTACTTATGGTTGAAATAAAGCATAACGAAATCAAAAGAATTTGCTTCTGAAACTGTGATTCAGTTTTCTAAAAAGAAGTGCCTGAGCTCATCTTATTTAGGGCTCCAACTAGAATTATAATTTCTTGCGAAAACAATTTAAGCGCTGGTGCGTATGTAAGAAAAAAGGAATCAAGACGGATTATGTCGTCTAGTATCTGCCAAATGACGAAGAATCTGTATTAAATTTTTCAAAGGCAAAATTATCACCTGTATGTGTATTGAAATATTTTGCTCCCATAAAACCATAAAATAGAATTCTATTTTACTACTAAGGGAAACATCAAAATTGCGCTGCAGAGAAAGATCACGTCACGAAAAGAGTTTTATAGAGCGGGTACTGGTTCGAAAGTTCACGCATGTATTTTCTGATAGCTACACAGTTATTTACTTCTAGCGTCAATAACTTACGTAAAATTCTCTCACTTTCAGCTTTGAACTGAAATAATAACACGACTTTCTTATTTACGCATTTCTGCATTTCTATTTGTGGTTTGTATTTATTTTAGGTTTAGTAAAATAGCAATTATTTTATTGAAGTTGCATGTATCATTAAGGTTACCATTCTTGCCTCTGGTTAAATTTCTCGTTATTACGTTTCACACAAAATAGCGCCTTGTTAACTGAAAAATATCCCTCATGCATAATTTTAATTAGTTGATTCTTGTATTGAAGGAAGGAAAGTGAACTTCAACTATAAGTACGTATAAACTAAAACGTCGGTATCGGTATCGTTAATTGGATACAACGGCATTTAGCAGGCTAACCTGCTTTTACCGGATAACGTTGGATTTAAGTGCCCTATGGCTCTGGAGTAAAACATCACAGCGCTAAGCGCTCCGCCATTAAGGCGAACTCAGTCAGGTACTTCACGTACATATCAGTGATGAGAGTCTGGAAAGCCGTCGAGCTGGTAATGAAACACATGCTTTGCAAAACGTTCAAGTCCTAAATATGGAGGCAAAGTCCATGCGTAAGTATAAAATAGTAAAATGAAGAATAAGTATAATAGGTTAAATATGAAGCACAAATTGCACAAACACTGAATCTTGATTATATAGTTGAATAAATAGTAACACAAAGTTCATCTTTGTCAAAATAAGTTACGCAAAGTTCATATTTACAATATTTACAAAACATTCCCTGAAATTATCACCATTTGCTATTATGAAAGATTGAGCGTGGCCTTTTTGCTGCAATTTCTAATCTAGGATCATAATTGATGAGATCTTTAATATGTTGATATTTAGAATTTTCAATTCTTGTATAGAAATTGTGGCTGATAGAAAGAATTTGGTCAGCTATTGGTTTTACTTTGAGCTCTTGGTGGATTTGCAAATTTCTTATGAACCAGGGTGCATTGATTATTTCTCTAAGTATCTTATTTTGAAAAATTTGTAACTTTTTTCTGTGTGTCTTGCAAACAGTTGCCCAAATGGGTATTGCATAAAGCAGAATTGGCCGAATTAGTGAAATGTAAATTCTTTTCTTAAGATGAACATGCAATTTTGCATTTCTTTCTATGAGTGGTTTAAGTGCAATTTTAGCAGCTATGGCTTTTCTTAGAGCATTTTCTGTTTGTTCCTTGAACAGAAGTTGGGAGTCCAGATGAATTCCAAGATATTTAGTGGAAGTAACAACAGTGATGGGTTGATCATTAATCTTTATGTTGATTTCAACAGGAGTGTATTTCTTGTACCTTCTAAAAAGCAAGATATGACTTTTGGTGGGATTTATTTTAAGCTTCCAAATTTTGCAAAAATGGGCTATTATATTAACAGAGGTTTCCAGTTTGCTAATAGCAAGTTGTGGCTGTAGAGACTTGGTTAAAATTGCAGTGTCATCTGCATATAAGAAAATATTGGCATTTAATGGATGTGGCATATCATTAATGAATATTGCAAAGTAGTAAGGTGCCAGTGCACTGCCTTGAGGCACTCCACTTTTAATTCTTTTCCTGGATGAAAGAGTATGGTTGATTTTAATCTGAAAAGTTCTATTTTTCAAGTAGCTGCGTGTAAGCTTGATAAAATTAATGGGTAGTCGAGCAAGGTGTAGCTTAAAGAGTAAACCCTCATGCCACACCTTATCGAACGCCTTTTCTAAATCCAGAAAGCAACCTGCAACAGCTGATTTTTTAGAAAATGCTTCTGCTATAAATTCTGTAATATTTAGAAGTTGATGCTGGGTGCTATGGCCTGGCCTGAAACCATGTTGTTCTTTCATAATTGTTTGCTTATCTTCTAGATGTTTAATCAATCTATTTTGAAGTATGCGTTCAAAAATTTTTCCCATGCTTGATAATAAGCTAATTGGACGGTAAGAGTTGATATTTTTGGGGTTCTTTCCTGGCTTGAGTAGTGTAATGATGTGAGCATGCTTCCATGGTTGCGCAAAATAATTTAAGCGTAGACAGGCATTTACTATATTTGTGATTAAAACTATGTAGTTTTTTGGCAGTGCTTTTAGTAGCTTGTTCGAAATTCTGTCATAGCCAGGGGCTTTCCTAGGTTTAAGCTTTTTTATGATTTCATCGATTTCTCCTGGAGAAGTAAGGTGATATGGGAAGTGCCAATTTGGTCGTCCAGAAGAATAATGAAATCTGTAACTTCTTTTTCTGTCTCTTCATCATGTGTGTCATAAGTTGTGAAAGTAGATTCCAAATGAGAGGCAAGCGCTTCTGCCATGTCTACTTCTGAATATGCCATTCCATTTGGGGTTTCAATGGGGCCAATGTGCTTTGGCGATGAGTTTCTGAGTGCTTTAGCAATTTTCCAGGTGTTGTTTGGATCAAATTCTAAACTATCAAGGTAGTTATCCCATCTTTCTGTGCGATAGTCCATTAGCAATTGATTAAGATGTCTGATTTTTCTATTAAGGAGGGTCTTTATTGCAGGATTTCCAGTTCTTCTCCACTGCTTTGCTGTTCTATTTTTATCTTTAATTTTCTCAATAATATGATTTGGAAGTGCTGTGGAGGTTTCTTCTATGATTTTAACTGATTTATCAAGTGCAGCATGTATGCGGCTGTTAATTTTGGTAATCTGTGTCTCTATATCAACAATATCGGCAAGATCCGGGTGCGCAGGTAGTTTTTCCAAGTGATGGTTGAAATTTTCCCAGTTAATAGTGGTTTTAAGTGTTTGCTCTCTTTCAAATCCAAAAATTGTGAAAAGTACAGGAAGATGGTCGGATGTTAACTGCTGTTTAACTTCTAAATATGGAATTTGAGTGAAATTTTTCGTAATTACTATGTCAAGAATTTCTGAGCTGCCAGTGTAGTGATATCTTGTGGGTTCCCTTGGTCCATGAATTTTGATGTCATTTATGAGAGAGAAATTGTACAGAGTGTTTCCATTACTATTACTTCTTCTGGAGTGCCAGGAGGGATGTTTCGAGTTAAAATCACCAGCCACAATTGTGGGAAGATTGTGATTCATAAGATTCTGAATATCCGAGTCTGTAATAGTATTCTGAGGCTGACTGTATGCCGAAATGAAGATATAAGGATCATTCGTTCTTGAATGTACTATGATAGCTGTGTTTTCAATAGAGGTGGGTGTCGTAATTTCATACGCTGTTGATTGTAGGTAGTTTCTTACTAGGATGAGTGTGCCGCCACCGCGGTTATTCTGTCTGTCCGTGCGGAAGGTTTTATACCCATGAATTTTAAACTTGTCACATTTTCTAAGATGCGTTTCGTTAACGAGAAATAAGTCTATGTTGTTATGCATAAGAAAATCTTGAATTTCAGTCTTCTTGTTATTGAGTCCATTCGCGTTAAAAAACGCAATATTCAGACTGCTTGGAGCAGTAGTGTGAAAATGATGTTGCATTCTTGGGAGCCTAGAATTCATAGTCTAGGTTAGATAATATGTCAACGGCTTCAACGCCAACTTGGATTTTATCCATGAGCGTTTTGGCTTTAAAAAATTTTTGAAATAATTCTTTAATAATGTTGAATGTGTCTTTTAGCCATTGGGCAAATCCTGGTTTGTTATTGGTTTCTTCTTTGGTGGCAACTTCGTTGCTATTGGCTGAGGGCTGATCCTCCCTATTATTATTTTTTGGCATTTGCTTAGCAGGCAGCGGTGGAAAATTTTTTAAGTCCAGAGATGGAGCGTAGGTGTTGGTTTTTTGTGGATTTTCTAGTTGTGCTTTTTTGGCGACAAATTTCTTTTGGATATTATTTGGGTGCATTGCACATCCGCGATATGAACTAATGTGGGGACCCCCACAGAGACAGCATTTACCTGGTAAACTTCTGTCTTTAGTGCACAAATGCGTGCTGTGAAATTCTCCACATTTTAGGCAGCGAGCCTTGTGGCGACAGTGATTCGTACTATGGCCATATCTCTGACAACGGTGACATTGTTTGGGGCCAGGGGTGGGCTTGAAAGTGTCTACAGCAATGCCGAGATCTAAAACATGGGTTAGTTGGAAAATTTGTTTACCCTGAACACTGTGTTCTACTTCAGCGAGAAATAAGGGGAAACTAAAACGTTAGCTGATATACTTGAGTGATGTTTGAAAGTAAATAATCTGTGAATGTTTTGTGGATTGATTGTGTGCAAATATATTGTTCGGGTGTTTCTGAAGATGAAGGTATTTATTATCCTCTTGAACTATTAGGAATATTAATTTTCATTGAAAATGTTACTGCAAAGCGTACTACGGAATCAAAATCATTAAATTTGTTAACTTCATGGCAATTCAGTTTACCTAAAATGAAGGATCATAGTTTTAATACTAATAAAGTTGGTTAACTGATTAACTATGATTTAATTATTGCTTTGAACAGAGTTTCTTCACGTTTCTATCAAAATTTATTTGGAATTGACATAAGAATATTGCGTATTTCAAAGCGTTTTATTTCATCTTGCGAGGTTTATTTACGTAACGAACACTGTTTATTCATTCTTCAATATCGTTACGGATTTTCTATTTAGATAAATGATTTTGTGCAGTTGTATCTGGAAATGTATATTTCTGTGTAATGTAACGGAAAATAAATTTTAAGAGAATGGTATGCGGGAAAAGTAAGAATACGACAGAGGGAAGAAACGAAAGGAAATTCCGATGGAGGGTACTGGCCATCCAAGGCGAAGGAGGAAACTTCAAGTTCTACGATATCCTACTTTCGAGCAATTTTCTGTCACCTCAGAATGGAGGAGTTTAAAAATCAAAAAGATAAGTGAAAACTTTCTTTGATTGCTTAATTTGCATTAAAAGTTCAAATTATGTCATGTTGTTTAAAGTTGCTAAATGCTGTTTAAAGCCAGAAGTTTGAATTCGCGAGTTTGCGAAAATTTAGTTTGTAATTATCTTTTAATCAGAAAGATTTTTGAATTCGCAAGCTGGCGAGAAATAATTTTGAAAATACCTCTTTTAGAATTCTCAAGTTGAGAGAAACTAATTTGTGAATATTTTTAGTTGAAAGACTTCAATTGAACATGTGTTAACTTAAAGTAAGATTGTAGAAAAAGGTTGAAAATTTCGTACAGCAACTACAATTAATGATGTAATGAATTTTAAAATATTGAATGTTAAAATGTTGTATAGAAATGTTAATGTCAGTTGTAAAAGTACTGTAAAATTAAACTAGTATGAATGTAAATTTTGGTCAAAGTATGACAGTAAAATACTTTGTATAACAGATGAATAGAAAGAAAGTATAGATTGAATGTGTTTAAAATTAGGCTCTCCAGGCTTTACTTAAGAATTTAAATCAAGTTCTATTTTAGCACATTAGATGTAGTTTGTGTTTAAGGCGTCTTCTGAGGTCTCGAATGTCAAGCTTTAACAAATCATAGCTATTGTGTAGATGGTAGAGCAGATTTGCGGAAACACGACATTAACACTCTCAATTCACTCGGAACAATTTCTGGAGAACGTGGGGGAAGGAGATTTAAATTCTGTGGGAAGGAAAGCTGTTTGAGGTCCAAAATAATTTCAATAAAGTTATAGTGGTAAGAAAAATAAAATTGTTTGTGAAAGAAACCACTAATACGATTTCCTTCCAGATAAATTGCAAGGACCAAGACTGAATAGCTTGTTTCAGAAAGGAGCAGATGATTGTTCCCAATTAAATTGTAAAATTTGTGAAATGTGTATTTTTCTTAGTCTAGCTTTAGAAGTTTTTATAAAGTTGGCCCTAAACAGGAAAAGTTTAATGACGAAATTCATTCAAGAAAGCAGAGTTGCTACAAGTTTAAACTTTGATATAAAAGAGTTTTTGTAGAATTTACACTCTTAAACAAGTTCGTTTTGAGACTTTTTTCTTCTAGCAGTTAAATTCTGGTGGAGAAAGATGTAAGTTTTATCCTAATTTTATAACAGTTATTTTATGCATCTTTCCCATCCCTTCTAGCTTCAGCTTACAATTTCCCACCAGAATGTATTTTCAGAAACGCGGTTAACGCAAATGAGTAAGAGTAGTATTTAAGTCGATGTTTCACTGACTTTGTGAGAAAGCCCGAGTTCTTGACTAGCGCGCTTTTGCCTTTGCCTACCTCTAAGCTACTGCTATGCTCGGCCTTAGTTTAGGCCCTTGATTGGCTTCGCCGACTGAATTGAGATTTAGGGGCCAACTACTTAGAACCTTGATAGCTTCGGCTATATCTTTCAGTTAGCTTTAGTTAAGCTTAGTTAAGTTTAATTTCATATTAATTTGAGTTCAAGACCAAGTGGAGGCTTTGCTGTACGCTCCGAGTTAGGAGCTGAACTATCAAATACAATTCGCAGACGGCTGCTGACCTTGTCTTCTCGAATAACAGCATGGTGGGGTAAGCAAAATGATAATTCATCCCCTAACAAATCAGAAGATATTTCAACTATTATTCCTTAAGGTAACTGTCAGCAACCTCCCGATATTGTTTATATAACGAAAAATCACACTTCAACCTCCGAACTAAACTATTAAAACGTTTCATTGCAACCTCCCTATTGTTTCTCAATTTCTCCCGCATACCTGCAATCCACTGTAATTTCACACAGTATCTGCCATTTAATAAATTGAATCGATTCGCTAAACTCCTTTAGACTCCTTTCTTCGACACACAAGTATTTGTTTCGTCACTTCTAATGTCCAAAAGCTCTTTAGCTCAGCGGAGACCAAATCTCTTTCATTGAGAACGAGATTAACTGAAGTGGACTTACTTAGATCCTCATATTTTCCTTGGAATGACTATCCAAAGGCAGTCTCTGTATCTACTAATGACGTATTCAACCGTTTGAATGTTTCGCCAAATCTCAGAAATAATCTGATCCTATCAACAATGAAATTTAACAGATGCTAGATAACTCCTTAAAATCAAGTGTTAAAGGAAATCCTCTAAACTTCATCTCTGCACAAATACCTCGATCTGAAATAGTTATTGCAACTTTCGATATTTCATCAATTTCTGATGCTTCAATAAGCATTTCACTTCCATTCAAAATATTTCTCAACTTCAATTCAACTCTTCGGCAAATTTGCCTTTTCGGAGTCTGCGCCAAAGTATAAACTTTTAAACCAATAACCTTTAATCCAAACTTTTCAAAAACTCTTTTCTTCAAAAAAGTGCGCTTGGATCTATTATCAAATAAACAAGAAATAAAATCTGAAGTCTCTTTTCTAACAATTTCTACCTTTATACATTGCAACAAAATTCCTCTTCTGTCATGCACCATATAATTCGATGAAGTTGCAATTGTTTCATTATATTTTGTTTCCAAACCGTGTTCAATCCTTTGTTTTTTAGAATTTTCTAATTTAAAGCATATTGCATGGGCGTGTTTAGGGTTGCAAAAGGAGCAGTTTGTCCCTCTGCAAACTTTTACACAGCAATTTATATTACAACATAATAAACATCTTTTTTCTCGTAAAAGCTTCTCTCTCTCTTTATTTCAGAATTCAAATTCTCGCACAAATGGTTCATGTGCTGCTGACTGCAAAATATACATGTGTTTGATGTAGCCCTGGTCAGCAATTCATTAGCAGAATGAAGAAATTTATTGCGATTAGAGGCTCCAAAATTTCGGTGGTCAGATTGTTTACGTGTTGCGTGCGAAGAAGGAGAGTGTATATGAAATGTTCTTTCCCTTGCAGTAATGGAACAGCGTAAAAAATCCATCTCCTTTAAATTATGATTAGTGCTCAAGATTTGATTTTTGCTGAATTAAAAATGGAGGTCGCTGGGAAAAAGTTTCAATGTTACAGCGCAAAGCATTACGCTATAATTTTCTGATTTAATACCTAAACTCTCAAGAGACCGAAATTGGGTTTGGCACTTAAAATACAGATTTCTCAACTCTTGTAAATTAGAAATGTTCTTTTAACGGTGTCATGTTCAAAAGTTTAGACATATGAGCATTGCACGTTTTCTGGCCAAAGGTATCTTGGATTAATTTAAGAGCTGACATATAGTTGTCTGAGGTAATAGCGAAACGTTTAATACAAGAAAGAGTTCCATCTCCTAAGCAACTAAACAAATAATAACATTTTTCAACAAGGGAAGGATTTTTGTCAGTAGAATTGTCGAATTGATTTCAGAAATTTAAATACTCAGATGGGTCCCCGTAATAGGTATGAACTTTCAGTTTGGGTGACTTCACGATTGTATTTGGTCTACTTTGCTTTCTTATGGGTTGCACACACGCGGGTTCTTGTACAAATGAGAATTGTAACGATTTTATTTTATTTTTTAATTTTACCAAGTTAAATATAATTACTTCATTACATTCATCAATTCTCTCCATTTCCGATTGCATTTTTCCGTCATCTAAAAAAATCTTCGATTTTAATGTTAACAGATTTGAACTGTTTGTCTTTGAATTAAAGGGCTTTCTAATTCATCTATTTCTATGTGTGGTTCAGATATACGATCTTTTATTTTTGATATTAGTTTCGTGGCCTGCCCTCTACAATAAACACGTTATTGTAGAGGACACGTTGGTAAGTACGTAGCTTCTTAAGTTTGTCTAACTCTTTAGCCATTAACAGTGCTACAGCAAGACAATTCTATACTGTCGAACGAAACCGCAAACAAACTATTACTACACAATGCAGGTTCACTTTACTTCTTCGAAGTTGAAACAAACCGTTATCAACAAATTCTCTAAACTAAATATTATTACTTACTCCACCCACTACGGTTCCAAAGATTTAGGAAATATATGTATATCAGTTTAGCTCCAGGTGGTTCATACAAATTTCCCAACATGATATACCAATATTTAAGAAATGTTATCCGAATAAACAAATAAAAACACAACTTCAAATCTTCAGAACATACATTTTTATTTTTTTTTCAACAACAACCATGGTAATGCAAAAAAAATTTATATATCGCTTTGCGACTGAGCAGAGAGTCTCACAGAGCATGCTAGCGCCATCACAGCACAAACATAAAAGTTTCAAACAGCTACAACACCTAGAAAATGGAACGCACTTGAAACAATAATTTAAAAAGAATTGAGAAGCATACGCAAGCCCATTTAGCGTTGAGTAAATGGCGAATAATAGTGACAAAATAAGGTGCTCAAACCGTTGCTTTGCGTTTAACAACATTCTTAGTAGTTTGACGCATAACTACTGTTTGTACTCGGTGATATTGTGAACTCCTGTACGAGTATTTCTGCTGAAAATTTCAGAATTTTGAAGTGTTTATTTTGATAAAGTAAATTATATTAATCTCTCATGTGGCCTGTGTGCATTCAGTCTATTACGAACCCATACTCACGCAACACGTTTTGGTGTCAGATGAAGTGGGATTGAAAGCCAGTGACAAGAGCGATGAAGAAACAATTAAAGCAGTTGGTGGCAACGCGTTCAAAGAACAGGTGAAACTCACCAAGAATCCGTTAAAGAAGAGATGGAAGCTGTTCCAGAAAAGATTGAGCAGGTCGGAAGGAAATGAAAAGATAAATTATCTGCATAATAGAAAACAAATTTGAGGCTATGAAAGGTAGAATAGACGCTGTTGAAAATAGAGTAGGACACATGGAAGAAAGAGTTTCTTCTGTCGAAGAACTAACAAAAGAGAGAGTATCTTCTGCGTAGCAACAAATCGAAGAAAGAGCTTCTGCGTCCAACAACAAATGGTACCACAAACTGATGACATGGATTTTGCAGTCGCCACAGAAGTTGATACCTTGAAGAAATTCGTAGCAACGGCAGGGAGCAGTGCTGATGGTTTTAAATTTCTACTAGGAAGACACAATTTTCTATAACGGCGGAGGCAACGGATGGGTATCCGAAGATAAAATCCTATCATCTTGCCGCTTCTCTTAGTGCAGACGCAGAGGATACAGAGCATATCCTTGAAACTCTTCCTGGAAACCAGAGGCTAGACTTCGAAGCACCATCCGTCGCGTTGGAGCTGCGCTTTGGACAGGAGTGTTTAAAAGTGTCTTCAATTAAGATGCCGACAACAGAAGGCCACGGAAACAATCTAGGAACTTGCAACCGATGTTGCTGTCTCATCTCGCCTTTGCGGAGTGTCCGACGGGAACAAGGGAAGTACTGTCTCTGCAGTACTTAATCGATGACGTCCAGAATCCTGAAATGCAGAAAGATCTTCGAATGGCGAATGTCAAAGATTTGAAAAGCACTATGTAGGCCATGAAATTCGAGGTATCCCAGCAGGGGACACGTACAGACCGCCACCCAATCAGAGCTGCTCAGTTTCAAGAGCCAGTGGATCAACTGACTGCTCGTTAAGACGATTTATCCAGACAACTCTATGCCTTTATGTAAAATAGGAGTGACAAGAAACCATCCGTAAATGCTGAAATTGCGGTGCGGAAGGCCACGTACGAAGAAACTGCTAAGCACCCCAGGACGCGGGAAATAGAACCACTCTCCAGCAAAGACGCAGGAAACAAATTAGTGCTCACATCGCGGAGCGGATTTTGAAAGACACTGAGGAGCCCCATTTGCTTCGGATTTCTGCAGTGAGTGGCAATAATAATAGACTCTTCATCATGGCACATATCAGTGGAGTTTCTTGCAATATGGTCATCGACACAGGAACCCATGTTACCACTATTCGGAAAGATTTAATTTAACAATTCAAAGACAAATTCATTTGGGCACCATTCTGCGTTGCGCTTCAGATTGTGTCTCGTAATAAAATCGAAATTGGTTTGAAGTTAAACGTAGACATCAGGTCTGGGTGAGCCGCCTACCGTCACACGGCAAATATGGCCGGTTACAGATCCTTGCATACTCTCATTGGACTTTCAAAGGAAATACAATTTTCCCTTGGATTTTAGAAACAACAAACTGCATTCAGCCTCTGAGTACACTATCCGTCATCGGAAGGGATCATCAATTGGAAATGCTGATGCTCTGTCTAGAAGACCCTGCTCAGAAAGCTGCCGATATTGTTTCTGGACGAAGCGAAATACGAGCTGCTGAATCCGTTTGTACGACAAGTTAAAACTTCAAATCATCTGATCCGGACTCTGGAGTGATGAGGAAGTCAGGAAAGACCAGCTGGAAGTAAGCGACATTAAACCTATAACTGACTGAATGGAATCTTCAAACAGAAAACATACCTGGCAGGACATTTCGATCTAAATACCTAGGACAAAACAATATTGAGCACTCTGAGACTCACTCCATATTCGAAACGCCGTCTTGTACCGGAAATTCAATCGGATGATGGAAAGGCTTTTGATGGCACCTGATACTTATAAGAACTTATAAGAACCCGGACTTCCTTAAAGAATTACATAGCAGCCCTAATGGAGGCCACTTCCAAATAATGAAGACGTTACATAGCGCTTCTACTGGATAGCGCTTCGATAGCGCTTCTGCTGGAGTAATGCAAGAGAAGATGTGAAAAGTGGTGCCAATCTTGCGATATCTGCGCGTGTCGGAAAGGATCGTAGAAACGCAGCCGGGTTAAGATGCAACGTTACAATGTAGGAGCGTCTTTTGAAAATATCACCTTTGGCATCCTGGAATCCTTGCCACAAAATGTTGATAACAAAAAATACATCCTCATTGTCATTGCTTGCTTCATCAAATGGCCTGAACTGTATCCTATTCCTGATCAAGAGGCTGTTACAGTGGCAGAGATGATAATACAGCATTGGTTTTCATGTAAGGAGTACCTCTTCAGTTACATTCCGATGAAGCAAAAAATTTTGCATCGGCTGCAATGAAAGAGCTCTGGAAGCTACTCGGCATTGGCAAAACCCAAAGGTCACCTTTATATCCCTAGCCTGACAGCTTGGTAGAGAGGTTTAATCGAACTATTCTTAATAACCTCTCGTTGATGGTTTGCAAAAACCAACAGGACTGGGACAATGAATTATCTCTGTTTTTATTGGCTTATCGCAGTCCTGCCAACGAGACTACCGGCTATTCCCATTTCAGAAACTCTTCAGTTGTGACCTTCGTCTATCTTGTGATCTCTTGTTCTGTCGCCTCCCCGGATGCGCCTTCATCGCCTAAGGATTACATCCAAGATCTTCAGGCACGATTTGAAGTGATGCACTGTTTTTCACGAGAGCGAGTAAATTGGCTTAGGGGAAGTTGAAAACCCAATATGACACGAAAGCTACAGGACATCCATTCAACGAAAGTGAAAAGGTGCGTTTGGGGAATCCGATTCGATGGAAAAAGAAAAAAAGTGAAAAGACTCTCTCCAAAGCTGCAGTCACCTTGGGGTGGTCCTTACACAGTTCTAAACAGGCTGAACGAAGTCGCTGTTCCGATCCGTAAGTCATCGGATTCTAAGCCCAAACTCGTGCATTACGGCAGGCTAGCTCCTAACTATGGACATAGTATGTAGTGTATATAATGTAAATAGTATAAGAGCATGGTCCTATTTGTTTCTAAATTTCTAAATTTGTGCACTGATTTATTGATTTAGAATTTTGTTTGTTATTTACTGAAATTATTTAGTATTGTGTGTATTTCCCTTAGTTGTAAGTATGGCTTCCTCTCCAGAGACTGCACTCCAGAACGAGTAGTCCTTGAAAAGTGGAGAATGTTACGAATTTTTTGCGTAGATAGATGATTTTAGTGCAATTAAATGCGGAAGTTTTATATTTTTCTGTTTAATGTAACGAGAATTACATTTTAAGTAAAAGCTATTCGGGAAAAGTAGGAATACAGGGGCAAATGCATTTAACATTAAGGCAATGGGTATCTCGGTAATTTGGCTAGAAATCACCAAATGTCGCCAAGCTTGGGGAGCATTTGCCGATATTTTGGTCATGTCCCTGTATCACAGTAATATGTACTAAAAGTGAATAAATAGGATTGGCCACTATGTTGCTGTAACCGTAATTCCATCTCTTATTGCTTTTCAGTAATTTCGAGAAGCAAAAAATACTAGGAACATCTCAGCGGCCGGTTGAAAACTATTAAAGGCGGAAGAGGAAGCATCTGCTCTCAGTTGCTTTTAGTTATTGTTGTTGCGAGTTATTACTTTCGCGAAAACTGAGATATTAGCTTTCTCTTTAGATGCGCTTTGCATTGCGTTGTGTTTAACGTTTAGTTTGATGCGTAACTACTGCTTGTACTCTGTGATACTGTGAACTTCTGTTCGAGTATTTCTGCGGAAAATTCCAGAAATCTGAAGTATTTATTTTGATAAAATAAATTTTACTAACCTGTCATCGGATCTGTGTGCATTCAA
Organism: Stegodyphus mimosarum; assembly: GCA_000611955.2. Classification (NCBI taxonomy): domain Eukaryota; kingdom Metazoa; phylum Arthropoda; class Arachnida; order Araneae; family Eresidae; genus Stegodyphus; species Stegodyphus mimosarum. Next base: position 426,724 of record KK120562.1, on the reverse strand, counting down.
TCTATTACGAACTCGCATTCACTCAACAATATTTACATGTCTTTTATCATTATTCGCCGTTTTATAGTCCCGATTAATTGCTATTCATGTTGATAGTAAAATGTTTCATATATACGAATGATCAATATCTCCAGTTATATAACACTTTTGCTTGGCATTTTTTTTTTCTGAATTTCAGATCATTTGCATGGGATTATTTTCCTTCATGCAGTCACATTTGAAACTTAACGGAAAAAGAGAGGGGAAGGCATTGTAATGAATCTATTTCTCGTCGATAGCTATAAATCACAGTAAAATAATACCACACAGATATTACAATAGAAACAACGCACTCTACATTCAATATATTTATTTCCCTAGCGACACTCTGGCGCTAGGTTTCTTGCTTACAGCGTCACATCTGAATCGCAACTCGGAATGTACAAATATGTATATCATTTTAAGAAGCTGCATGTTTTATTCAAACTGCAATAAATCTAAAAGAAAATAAAAAAAAAAGTATAAAAAACAGTTTCTCACAGACGATAGTTCAACGCTACTTCTAGTGCGCATGCGCTATTCGTCAACATTCTCCTCTGTCGGAGACAGGCTGACGCTAATATTTCTCAGCTACTACAAAACAGGCATGGAATACCTGTATTGATCGAAACGACATTATAGACATGGGAACCTCAGCTTTAACTTCTACCTCAAATGGAATACAAATAAAAATTACGAAATTTTTGTATCAATTTGTACTTTAACGGTATATAAGGTATCGGGAGAGAAAAATCAGCTTGCCGCCATGTAAATTACTTGAAGAGGAAAGTCATCGAACAGGTGAAAAAAAATAATGAAGTAAGTGCAAATCAAAGGGGTCCTTGAATACATAATATACAGATAATTCAAGAAAATGCGCAAGAATAACCAAATACAACATACACATATATATTTTAAATAATTTTTTGGTTATTTGAGAATGTCCATTGTTTTTGATATTATTTGAATTATAAAATCGTATATCTTAAAATGTATATCCGGTTGGTTGAATAGAAAGTGGCTGTTGGAGGGAAAGAATAGAAAATGGAATATTAATAGGTGAGGTTTGGTTGGAAGCAGAGACTTCACTGCCGTGTTCATTTTAGTATACAAGTTTTAAGCTGATTTCTTCTGACTTTCCGCTCTTCTCTAAACCTTATCTGCCACAACATCTAGAAAGTGGAAGACACTTGGAACTAAAATTTTAAAAGAATTGAGTAGCATACGAAATAGGCAAAAGTAAAATTGATAAAAGGTTCAATTTGGTAGTTCTTGTGTTATCACTGAAAACGATTACTTCCTGACAGAAGAAAATGTAAAAACTTGAGGAAAATACGTTTTAGAGATCTCGGTGGAATTTTTTGAAGACCACTTAATTAATTTATCCGACGAAATGGGTGAACACCAATTAAAAGGTCTTTTTAATTTTGACGAAACTAGTTTCTTCTTTCAGTTTTGCGTGCAAGAATCCTGACTCTTAAAGACGACCATTATAACACACACAAGAAAAGTAAAAATCGTTTTTATTTTACTGCGTACGGATACTGATAAAAAAAAAAGAATCATCTAGTTGTTTTTTACGCTATTTTGGATTGTTTCTGTAATTGGTGTGATTTTCGTTTGTTTCCTTCCACTAATGTTTTAGTAATCTGTATTAAATCATGATATTTAGTGAAATTAACTGTGCTGTTAATATGGAGGGAAATGAAAAACCTTCCGTTAGATACTAATCTTGGAAATAAGACTGATGCCGCTCGGAACCAGATGATTATTACTCTTACGGACGATCTCATCAAATTCGGAAATTCTACCTTGGATCATAATTGGCAAGATCTAATAGCAAAGAATTCCTATACGGAAAAGGACTTTATAGATGTTATGCTACTCATGAACAGGATTAGAACCTATATTGGATCCAGAGGAGTGAAACTCGTTAAACTAAGCAAATTAATTCCTGACATTAATGTGTGTAAACAGTTACAAACGAACTTTGAAAAACATCGTGCTTTTGGTGAAGGACTGATCAATATTTACAAAGGTAAGTGCGATTCTTTTTGCACTCTGAATTCATCTTATGATAAATTGTCTATTCATGATGTAGTTATGAAAAAATACAAGAACCAGATCAATGCAAATGTTAATAGTGCTAACGTAACTGATAGTAATGCTGAATGCTCTAAGCTAATTAAGGATTCTAATACTGAAAGTGAAGGTACTGTTACGTGCGTACGGGTTCGTAAGGGACTGAATGCACAAGTCGTTAAAAAATTTATAAAATTTATTCTTTTCACAAGAAATAAAACAAAATACTGAAGTATTTCTTTAGAGATATTCGTACGATAACAGAATATCTCATAACATTTAACACAACTCAGTTCAAAACAGAAAAACTAATTCTATCTCACAATGAATTCGCTATAATGAATAACAGCATTAAGTAAACAAACAGTTCGCTTAAAAAAATAGCAACTGAGCTGAGGTGTTTTAATTCGGCTTTTATAAGCTTTTTAATTATTCACTAGAACATTCTGGTAAAAACTATTTTCTCGATTTTTGTGGATGGCAACAGCAATTACTAGATATTTATTTATTAAATATTAAATGCAAGCGCTAATTTATTTTTACTTTTTGATGTAGTTTTCTCTTCAAATATCGTTTGCGTTGCAAGGGAAAATAAAACAATTTTAATTACAATTCTAAATAAATAGCTAAATAAATACAAAATCCGTGACAATATTTCTAATTATGTTAATACATGTGATGTAAATAAGCCTAAGCCGAGGCGTTCATCTAAAAAAATTTCTAAAAGAGCTATTAACGACGATCAGGATAATGAGCGATTTATTCTCCCTGAAAATCTTGCTCGCCCATGTAAAATTTGCTAAACGCAATGTTAAAGTACCTCTTACTAATAAATTCGAAAAATTGTCGACTAATGAAACTAGTAGTAATGATCAAAGCTGTATGTAAGCTGTACTTACATACAGCTTTGGTAATGATAATGATGTACAAATTCTAAATGACTGTATGGATATTCAGAAGGATTCTAATAATAATGTTAATGTGGCCAAACCTAAAATTCGACCCATCATGGTTAAACCCTACATTAAGTGCAGTGATTTCATGAAAATTTTAAGAAAAGAGACTAAATGAGAATTTGCGGATAAGGTTAATGGGGACTTCCTCAAAATCTTTCCTAGCACTGAAAATGATCACAGTATAATTACCCGGCATATAGATTTGAAGAAAATTGACCACTATGTGGTATTAGCCAAAACTGACAACCATGTTAAAGTAGTTTTCCGTGGCTTGACCATTGATCGCCCAATAGAAGAAATATCTGAGGAGTTAACTATGTTAGGGTATAAAGTGCGTCGTAAACAGGGATCCCCATGCCTTTATCCCAAGTTCAGGTGGAGAACGCCCATCAGATTGAGAAAATATATGACATTACAAAATTTTTATATTTCTATGTTACTGTTAAATCTTATACTGTAAATGGAAGTGTTGTGCAGTGTTTATGTCACAACAGCCAGCACCTTCATCATTCATCTAACACATGCAAATTAAAACCCAGATGTGTTAAATGGGCTGGACCCCATAGAACTGAAAATTGCTGTGCAAAAAGACACGAAACTGTGCGTTGTTGCAACTGTAATCAAGTAGGACACACCGCGAACTTTCGTGGATGTCCTAAATTTCCTGTACTTGATATTTGTAAAAAACCTATTGATAATACTGCTACGAATTTCACATTTATTTGACTATTTATTTAGAATTGTAATTCAAATTCCTTTTTATTTGCCCGTGCAACGCAGACGATTTTTGAAGAGAAAGCTACGTCGAAAAAAAAATAACAATAAAAATAAAAGAGCGCGTGCATTTAATGCTTAATAAATAAATATCTCGTAATTCCTGTTGCCATCCAGAAAAATCTAGAAGAATCGTGATTGTTCTACTGATAATTTAAAAGCTTATAAAAGTTAAGTTGAAACACCTCATCTCAGTTATTGTTGTTGCTGTTGTAGTTGAAATTGTAAAAAGCGCAGTGCTGTTTGTTTACTTAAAGCTGTTATTGATTGTAGCGATTTCGCTGTGACATAGGATTATTTTATCTGTTTTGAACTGAGTTTTTGCTAAACGTTTGAGATATTGTGATATTGTGCGAATATCTGTGAAGAAATATTTCAGCATTTTAATTTATTTCTTGTGGAAAGAATAAATTTTAACTTTTTACGACTTGTGCATTCAATATATAACGAACCCGTACGCACGTAACAATTTTTGGTGTCAGGAGTGGGGTTTTTGAATGCCGATTACACGAGCAATGGAAGAACAATTAAGGCAATTTATGGCAGCCTTTGCTGCATTTAAAGAAGAAATTAAAGCTGGCCAAGATTCCGTGAAAGAGAAGATGAAAGCTGTTCAAGAATCTTTTAAAGATGAAATGAATTCTGTTCAAGAAATGAAGGAGAAATCTGTTAAGGAAGAAATGAAGGCTGTTCAAGAAAAGATTGAAGCGGGTCAAGGGGAAATGAAAAGAGAAATTACCAGCGTAATAGAAAATAAATTCGAGGCCATGGAAGGCAGAATTGACGCTGTTGAAAATAAAGTTAAACACATTGAAGAAAGAGTTTCTTCTGTGAAAGAACAAATAGAAGGAAGAGTTTCTGCTGTGGAGCAACGAATCGAAGGACGAGTCTCTGCCGTCCAACACCAAATCGAACAACAAATTGATGACAAGCTTTCTGCGGCTGCGAAAGAAGTTGATAGTTGAAGAAATTCATAGCGACGGCAGGAAGCAATTCGGATAATTTCAAATTTCTACCCATGAGTGCTTGTCCCTCTCTGAAGCTATCCACATATGATGGGAAGACCTCTTGGCAAGTGTACAAGACACAATTTTCTATAGTGGCGGATGCGAATGGATGGGATTCCCAAGCTAAGGCCTGTCATCTTGCCCCTTCTCTGAGAGCAGACGCAGCGGATATCCTTCAGAGTCTTCCCGAAAATAAAAGGCTAGATTTCGAAGCTCTGTCCGGCGCTTTGGAGCTGCGTTTTGGAGAGAAGTGTTTAAAAGATTACAGCAGGCTGCAGTTAAAATCCCGTCAACAGAAGCCTACAGAAACACTCCAGGAGCTCGCCACGGAAGTCGAAAGGCTATCCCACCTCGCCTTTTCCGAGTGCCCGACAGAAACAAGGGAAGTCCTGTCCCTGCAATATTTCATTGATGGCATCCGGGATCCTGAAATACAGAAAGCACTGAGAATGGCTGATGTGAAGGATATAAAAAGCGCTCTAGTGTACCCCATGAAATTCGAGGTAGCAGAGCAAGCAACTCTTAAAGATCGCTACCCAGTCAGAGCTGCGCGAGTCCACGAGCCAGTGGATCAATTGATGGCGCGTTTAGATGATTTAACAAGACAACTGAATGCCTTGCAGCGGAATATTGGTAACAAGAAACAGACCGTAAAGTGCTGGAACTGCGGTGCTGTAGGACACATGCGAAGGAACTGCCGAACATCCCACAGCCCGGAAAATAAGATGAACGATGTAAACACGCAATTAAACGCCATGAGTTGGAAAAGGAGTGACAAGAAACCAAAGTGCTGGAACTGCGGAGCTGAAGGCCACGTACGAAGGAACTGCAGATCATCCGAGAGCGCGGAAAGTAAGATAATTTTCAGCAACGACGGAGGAAGCAAATTAATGATCATATCGAGCAGCGGAGGTTGTCAGATAGTGAAAAACCCTGTTTCAAAGCGCTCAAGATTTCTGCAATGTTTAGCAGCAGTAATGGACTATCCATCAGTGGGCATATCGACGGAGTTCTTGCAGTATGATCATTGATACAGGAGCTAATGCTACCATCATTCGAAGAGATTTAGCTCAAACATTTAAGGATAAACTGATTTGGACGCCATCCTGTGTTACCCTCGAGACGGCGTCCAGTGAGAAAATCGACATAGAAAGAAAATTAAACGTTAACATCACCTTTGGAAGTGCCACCTACCATCACACAGCATATGTGGCGGATATTATAGATCCTTCTATATTCGGATTGGACTTTTTAAGGAAATATAATTTTTCCTTAGACTTCAAAAACAACAAACTGTTTTCAGCGTTTGAGGACATGACTATCGATCCTCAGAAAGGATCGTCACCACGAAACGCCGACGTGTTGTCTGAAAGACCCTGCTCAGAAAGTTGCCGAAATCATACTGAGATCTAAGAGAAACCCAAGACTATCAGCAATTCTCCAGCCCAGATGCTCATCGGTCGTGATCTTCGTCTGCCTTGTGATTTCTTATCGGACCGCCTTGCAGATGCGCCTTCATCCCCTGAGGAATACATCCAAGATGTCCGGGCCCGGTTTGAAGTGAAGCACCGTTCTACACGAAAGCGAGTCAGCTTGGCGACGAACAAGGTGAACACCCGTTACGACACGAGAGCTACTGGCCATCGTTTCAACGAAGGAGACAAGGTGTGGTTATGGAGTCCGACTCGACGGAATAGACTGTCTCCGAAACTACAGTCACCTTGGGATGGGCCTTACACAGTCTTAAACAGGCTGAACGACGTCATGGTTCGGATCCGTAAGTCATCGAACTCTAAACCTAAAGTCGTTCATTACGACAGATTAATTCATTACTATGGCCATAGTACGTAGTGTATATAATTGTAAATAGTATAAGACCATGGTCTTGTTTGTATTTAGTATTTGATTTGTATTTGTTAAGTATTAGTATTTGATAAGTATTTGCATTTCATAGCATTTGTATTTGATAGTATTTGGTAGTATTTGTACTTAGTACTTGATAGTATTTGAATTGTATTTAACATTGGATAGAATTTAATTTGCTGAAAGTCACTATTGCAATTATTGTTTATTTTGTTATGATAAAGTAATGTTTATTATAGCACCGAGGCCTTAGTTGTAAGTTTGGCTTCCTGTCCAAAGATTGTACTGCCCGGGACGTGCAGTCCTTGGGAAGGGAGCAATATTACGAATTTCACATTTATTTGGCTATTTATTTAGAATTGTAATTAAAATTCCTTTTTATTTGCCCGTGCAACGCAGACGATTTTTGAAGAGAAAGCTACGTGGGGAAAAAAATAACAATAGAAATAAAAGAGCGCGTGCATTTAATCAGAGTTGAAACACCTCATCTCAGTTATGGAATTTTGAATGGCTTTATTTACTTTTAAATTTTACTTTTCATAGGGCAAGTTATTGATAATAGGCCCCCCTTCCTTTTGTTTTTACTTACTTTAATTAGACCTTTCATATATATAATTATATATTTTTTAAAAAAATCTCTATTATTACTTATTTTTAAGTTATTTTGTACTTGCCAGTTTATTAGAATCATATTTATGCATTCGATGAGGGGTAGGGTCTTTTGACCCATGCACCCTGGTTTTCGAACCACTCTCCTCATCTCAGTTAGTTATTAGAAGAAAGCAAAGATGTAGAAGACTTAATGAAAAGATTAAATTATTTGGCACTGAGGTACCGTTGGTATCTAAGGCTACATACTTAGGAGTGACACTCAATAATAAGCTAACTTGGAAAGACCATATTAACCGTGTCAGAAGCAAAGCATTAAGTGTAATTACTTTCCTACTCCCATATATTGGAAGAAATTCAAGCTTAAGCTTAGTAAAGAAAAAGCATTTATATATTGCTGTCATAAGGCCCATTTTCTCTTATGCTTCACCGGCCTGGGCGGCTTACTCTAAAAAAGATGTTGAAAAACTTCAGATTAAGCAAAACAAAGTCTTAAGACTTATCACAAATGCCCATTTCTACGTATCTAATGAGACCTTACACAGAGACCTGAGGATTGAATATGTAAATCATTATTTACATAGAATGAATGCCAACTTCTTTAAATCTACCTTATTATGTAAACATTTTCAACATTTCCATGTTTTAGACTACATAGCCTTAGATGAGGATTACAACATCAGGCCATATGCGGCTCACTTACTAAGGGATCTGAATTTCCCAACTTAGTAGTTGTTAGAGCATTGCTTCAATTTGTACATATGTAAATAGGCTTTCGTTATTTATCCTAGTTATCATATTTAATCAAGAATTTCAATTTTTATTATCATTTGGTATGTTATATTTCATGTATTAATTCAGTATTTGTATTGTATTGTATAACTAAAGTTTAATAAATTGTGTTACTTTCATGTGCACTGGCTAGGACGCAGACATGTACTAATGCGGCTCTGCCGCAGTCAGGATTTTAGTTAGGACTTCTCTCTACATTGCAGGACTTTGGTTTATTGCAACCTTGCGATGCAAACGGCATCTCTTTCATACCACATATTTGGTTTTATTTAATTTAAGGAAATTGCACGTCAGGGGCTCTATGCAATTCCTCAGTGAGCTGGATAAAATATCCCAGCAATAGTTGTCCAGACTAGACTAGACTCATCTCAGTTTTTCTTGATAGTCAACTCAATATCAATAATCCAGTTATTTATATCCCAGATTATGATGCATCTGATCCTATTAATGCTGTACGCCCTAGGTCTATTATTTATCTGACAACTGAGTAACCACTGCATAGTTTGTAAATATCTCGTGACTTGTACTTGCTCCTTATTTGTGTATAATCTTTCCTAATTAATTTTTTACTCTAATGCAGGGATGTCAAACTCATATGTACACTTGCGCCAAACAAACAAGGTTTAACTTTAGGCGGGTCGCAAAAAAAAAAATCAATATTCATAGAAACGTAGATTTATTTCGAATAATACAATAATAAACATATATATATAGAAAAGAACAAGAAAAATTTAATGTTTACGTCCTGATACTTGACATCTCTCCTCTGCTATTATCTTTCCTATTTCGGGAGAAATTTTGTTTGCAGTGATAACTTTCAACGTTGTTCCAAGGTGAGCATCATTAATACGGTTTCTAATAGGAGACTTATTACCTTTCATGACTGAAAATAACTGCTCGCGCCGATAAGTGCTACCAAACATGGAAATAATTTCATATGCGAATTTTCGAGTATTTTCAAACCTGGCTGGTAAATATTTGTAAAATTCAGGCACGCCCACTTCAATGAATTTTGCTTTCAAATTTGAGTTGCATTGAATCTCGATCACCTCCATTTGCATATGGCTGGGTACTGAGTCAATACTTATTGAGAAAATCGAAGAAAACAAAAAAAAATTGTCTTCGAGGGAACTAAAATCATTAAACCTCGTTTCAAATTCAGTTGTTAAATTTGCAATTTTTTCTGCGTATTTTTGATACGAACAAGTATCATCTAAACTTGATTTGTTCATGCTGCACGTCGGGAAGTGCGTCAAATCTTCATTTTTAAGTTGTTTTTCCCAAAGAACTAGTTGACATTTGAATGCTTTAATTATGTCAAACATGTTCGTAATGATATGATCTTTTCCTTGTAACGATAAATTTAAATCGGTTAAGTGTTTGGTTATATCAACCAAGAAAGATAAATCTTGTATCCATATTGGATCGTAAAACAAACTTACGTCTTGATTTTTCGTTTTTAAAAACTGACATATTTCTTCTTTCAAATCCCAGAATTGTTTGAGAATCTTGGAGCAAGATAACCAACGTACCTCGGTATAGTAGGACAAACCCGAATATTCACTATCTAACTCACTTAAGAAAGCAGTGAATTGACGCTGATTTAAACCTCGAGATCTTATAAAATTTATAACTTTTTTTATATATGACAAAACATTCTCCATATTTATTACTTTCGTGCATAGAACTTCTTGATGTATAATACAATGCATATGATGAATGTTTGAACCGTGAATTTCACTAAGTTTTTTTCTTAGTAATGCTACGAAGCCCTTGTTTTTCCCGGTCATTGATGGAGCGCCATCTGTAGCTACAGAATTTAATTTTGCCAAAGGTAGATTGTATTTCTGCAGAAGTCCAAAAACACAAGTAAATATATCTTCTCCTGTGGTAGTACCAGGCATCGGTATTAGTTCCAGTAATTCCTCAAAAATGTTAAAATTCTTGTCACAAGAACGAAGAAACACTGCTAATTGAGCTTTGCCACTAATGTCCGTGCTCTCGTCACAGGCAATGGAGAAACTTTCGAAACTAGATGATTTTGCTTTGATCTGATCACTTAAATTCGCGGCTAAATCAGTAACTCTTTCCGCAACTGTATTTCGAGACAATGAAATTGATTGAAAAGCCTTCACATTTCCAGGACAAACAATTTCTCCAGCTTTCATTAGGCATTCCTTGATGAAATCACCGTCAGTAAAAGGCTTCGAATGTTTAGCTATCAACTCGGACAAGACGTAGCTTGCATGTACCGCCGCTTCACTTTCTTGCAATACTTTACTAAACATGGACTGTTGCTTTTTCACTCCTAACTTGAGCTCTTTCAACTTTTCTTCTCTCATTAATCCTTCGTAATTGTTATATTTCGATTTGTGTTGTTCGTAATGACGTTTAATATTATATAACTTTGGTACATTAATAGTATTATTACATATCAAGCAGATTATTTTATCTTTTATTTCACAGCAAAAATATTCTAATTCCCATTTTACTTGGAATATTCTATGTTCGTCAGCGATTTTTCGTTTAATTTTACTACCACTTGGTTTTGATATAGACATACTGAATACAAAGGGCTGGAATAAACACGGTTAACGTTAAAAAGTTAACAAAAATTTATTCTTTCCACAAGAGATAAATCAAAATGCTGAAATATTTCTTCAAAAATATTCTAACAATATCACAAAATGTCAAACGTTTAGCAAAAATCAATTCAAAACAGAGAAACTAATTCTATCTCACAGCGAAATCGCTACAAATCAATCACAGCATTAAGTAAACAAACAGTTCGCTAGAACTACAGCTACTACTGAGATGAGTTGTTTGTTCTCGGCTTTTATAAGCTTTATAATTAATTTCTCGAATATACTGGAAACATCTATAAATATCTGGATTTTTGTGGATGGCAACAGCAATTACGAGATATTTATTTATTAGGTATTAAATGCACGCGCTGTTCTATTTTTAACCTTCCAACGCAGCTGTCTTTTCAAAAATCGTCTGCGTTGCTAAGGCAACATGAAGCAAATCTAATTACAATTCTAAATAAAAAAAACTAACTAAATAAATAACTATGAAATCCGTAACAATATGAATTAAGTAATAATTAATAATAAAGCAAAGTGCATGCACATGCATGCACCAATATATCGTACAAAACTATGATTGGAAAACTGAGACCATGAGTTCGGCCACATTCGGCTATCGGGGGATGCGTACAAGTTCTGAGTGCACGTGTCCCCCAAAAGCCGAAGGTAGCTGAACGCAAGCTACTCACACGCATTTGTAATTTAAGTAGTGTGTGTGTCAGCTCGCTGTGAGTAATCTAACAACACTGAATAAATTATCGTTAATTACTTAGCAGTAAACATTTCATTTTTTTCTTCGTCGATATGTTATTTTATTATTATATATTATTATTTGCCGATATATTGGACGAGCCGCAAAAATATTTGTTGTGGGCCGTGAGTTTGACATCCATGCTCTAATGTATATTCATTCCATTTGTCGTCTCTTTTAGTATTATGTAAATGACCTTGTAATATTTATTATTGCCAAAGGATTCGTGCTTGCTTAAATTCTCTCACCTTAATTTTTTATATATCCCTTCTGTGTAATATACCTTGCCTTGCAGCTCACCAATTCGACAACTTCTCTGCCTATATTTCTACTTCTCCTTAAACATATATATATATATATATATATATATAATTGAAAAAAATTATATGTATGTATTAGGTGTATATATTGTGTAAATAAATTTCATGATACAATCCAGTTAATACTGAAAAAGTAGGAATGTACATGTTTACATTAGGGGTAAGGCTTTACAGCCTACTACCCTGGCGATACGCCTCTACTGGTGCTTACTCATCTCAGTTGTTGTTGTTGCTGTTGTAGTTCAAGCTGTAAAAAGCGAAGTGCTGTTTGTTTACTTAAAGCTGTTATTGATTGTAGCGATTTCGCTGTGACATAGGATTATTTTATTTGTTTTGAACTGAGTTTTTGCTAAACGTTTGAGATATTGTGCGAATATCTGTGAAGAAATATTTCAGCATTTTAATTTATTTCTTGTGGAAAGAATAAATTTTTGTTAACTTTTTACGACTTGTGCATTCAATATATAACGAACTCGTACGCACGTAACAATACTAAATCCAATGTTAATGTAAACCGTCCATCTAAAAATGTTTCTGACGATAATAATCCTGTTAAGAAAAATGGTCATGCAGTTAAAGTTAAATCATATTCAGATGCTATTAAAAATACTTGTATTAATTATTAGATGTCCAATCCTGTTACCAAAGAAAGTGTTGCTAGTACCAGTAATTCAGGAGACTCTGGTCTTGGTGTATTGTTAGATAGTATCAAATTCTTCAAAGAACTGAGGGGAATATTTGTAGGAATTTCCTTCTGTGACATTCTCGGTAAAATTACTATAAGAATACCCGAAATTCAATCTGCCAGTAATTCCATAGATAAATTATTGGTTGTCTTTTCAATATTTGAGGATATTTTTGGTTCTGTGCACAATAATTAATAGACTATTGCTGATTGTATTCAAACAAATGTTTTATGGTATACACATTTTTTGCACTTATTGCTTGTATATTCTACTAATATTTCCATAGAATTTTATTTGTTTTTCGATATTTGAAGACATCTTTGGTATCTTGCACAAGTACTAATATGCTCATATTGTTCCTATCTGTGTACACTTAATATACACTTACTCCTATTTTTACATGTATCCTGGTAACCATTTAAGTATCCCTTGAATTTGTATTTATTATACTTTAGTATAAGTTACTGCTGTAAGTCTGAGTGGATTCAGAGAGTCAATTGTTTTGGACTGCCTTGTTTTTTCTCAAAGCTACATACTTCACTCCAGTTCGACGGCTTTGAGCTTTCTAAAATTCGATTCTCCTTAGTGTAATGCTCTACATTACCAGCTTTACTTTATTATTTTAAATATTTATTAATTAGTTATAAAAAAGTATATGTATATTTTAGGCTGTTGCCTTTCATCATTCGAAATTCTCAACTTTTCTATAAGGGTTTGGGCTTCTGCCCAGATACCCTAGTGTCGCAAACGCCGTTCCAGTGGAGGTAGGATACTTATTCTTCTAGGTCTAGCTACAGAACCCAAAAGGTTTGGGGGGGATATTGCCATTGTGATATGAAGTAATGAAAACCGTGGATGACCACGGATATTTTTACAGAATGGCTCAAAAAAGTAGATAAAATGATAAAAAACAAAACCATAAATTTTTCCTTTACATGGATTACAGCATCCGCAACAATCTTTTTTTTTCAACGAAAAGGTACGAATGCACAATAACTTTTAGATTTGAATACTTCCCTTGACGGGGCGGTATATAAAAGACTTAAAATTGTGCATGAATTGTAACTTGTGGACGCTAAGAAAACAAAATTGAAACTTAAAAATATCTAGAGCGAAATCCTGAATTTTGAGGGCCGGTATGTATTTTATAACGCTGCCCCTGTAAGACATTCTTTTCCCATGTAGCTGCCAATTGTTAATTTTTGTTTTTTTAAGCTATTTTTGCGTAGTATTGATGTGTGTCTATAGGAATGAATGCTTAACGCCAGAAATTTAAAATTTCAGAAATAAAATTTATGTTTTTAGGCCCTTTGATAATGCCACACAGTTGAACGTAATTATATACAATGTATGTAAAAAGCTTTTGAAAGTGATTTAAATTCAGTATTTTTTTCATCAAAAAAATTAACAAATATAACACTGCATGGGAAAAAGAATCATGCTGTAACTGAACTAGCAAAACGTTACAAGGAAATGTAACTCAAGCTGAAAAATGAAACACGAGAAAAATTAAAGCAACTTTTTTAAGTTATTATATTTTACGCTTAAATAATATAAAAAATGAACGTGATTCCTGATATATCAAGAACTCCAACCCCATCCCCCCACGCTTTCCATTATCGGGGCCCGTAAGGAGCCCTTTTTAATTTTTTGTGAACATAGGTTGTAATATATCATTTTGTTCAGGAAGAAACGCCGTTAAACGATTTTATTATTTGATGCACTTTAAAGCCTTTATTTCGATTTTCATCCTCTAGAAGCCCCTTTTTGACTTTTCCATAAATAAAGTAGCAGCATATATTTTTGCTCAAGAAGAATATCTCTTCAATAGACGTAAAGTACTAACACACATCGAAGCCTTTTATTATTATTATTATTATTATTATCATTATTGTTGTTGCTGTCAGGCTCATGGGCCGTGGAGCTCGTGGATTTCTTCTTTTCAAAGATAACTCTTTTGCGTTTAAAACCGGTCTTAGAAATGTTCTCCCTTTCACCAACTGTGAAGACTTATTTCGAAAATCGTATACTCGTATCCTTAGCCAGGGAAAAAATTTCTCTTGTGTTCTTTTGTCGAGGGTTAAATAAGGCTCCTATAGAGGAGCCTTAGGTTATCACGGCCAGAAAGCGTTAGACTCCTCTCTTTGTTTCCGAAGTTAGATTTCTACATTAATATTGCTTTTCATACTCATATTATTTCTAGCATTCTCTCTTTTCTTATTCACAATATTTTTTTCTATTGTTTTGCTGGAAAAGGAATGGTTTTTGTTTCTGTCGAGGCTTAAATTCAGCCGGATGCCCGCTGAGCTAGTTGATAGTTTTTGAATGAAATTGTAAGCCCAGCCGAAGCCCCAAATAAGACGAGATCTGATATTTTATTTCTTTTATTAAAGTTCTTGTTATGAATTTAATAATTTAATAAATGATACTTCTGTATTAGCGCAACTTCCTTGGCGCAGTTTGGCGACAATTCACAGAAGAAAAAAGTTATTCGGTAAATTTTCGGATTGCAACTTATAATGGATATGGTTACCTAAAAATCTTTTATGTTCATGGTTGACAGAGTTTGGCGACTTCTGAAAATTCGGCAGCTTTTACTAAAGTGGTTCCGATAATACTTAAATACTTAAATTTTTATTTCTATCTTTATATTTATTTAATTTTTATTTTAATTTAATTTTCTTATTTTCTGACGGCTTTCGATAGGGCTTTGGCACTTAAATTTTAGAAACTAAGCCCTGTTGGTAAAAGTTCAACAACCGCTCAGAATCCTGAACAAATGAACCTCTACATTTTGAAAGACCTTCAGTAGTTGGCCAGCAGTTAAAAATAGAGGAAATTTTGAATACGCTTGATTATAAATTTTGATAAAGAAATTTTGCCACATCTTCAGTACTAAATTTGAAGGTTTTAGTGCTTTAATACTTTCCCATTTATTGCTTATCATTCCTAAAAGAGAGTTTCTAAAAAGAAATTCACTATGGAACATAACTTTTTACATTCGAATCTACCGACCCAAATACCTACCCTGGCTGCCGCTATTGCGATGAGCTCTTGGGCTTATGCTTATAGCATTTTGAGTCATCATTCGATGTTGGAAAAACACGCCATGCTTTCAATTACAAACACTCCAGCACGCACAGAAGGTGAACTTCCAAAACAAAATTCTTATTTAGTAACAGCAACGTCTAATAGTAAAATCTTTATTCTTGTCAATCCGAGCCCGAATGCTGGCCAGTCTGAAAGGGAAGATAATAATAAAGCGAAAATATTTCCATACGAAGCTTACGGGAAAACATTGTCGCAAAAAGGAAATTTAAAAAATCACATGTTCTGCCATTCAAAAATAAAGCCATTTAATAGTGATATCTGTGGGAAAGGTTTTACCCAGAAAACAACAATGGATTATCACAGAAGTATTCATCATGGTTTGAAACCTTTCACTTGTGATTTGTGTGGCAAAAGCTTTACACAAAAGGGTAATCTTAAAACATATTTCATCTCTCACTCAGGAACTAAACCATAGTCATGTGAAATTTGTGGTCGTGGTTTTGCTCAGGAAATATGAAGACTCATCTTCGAACTCATCATGGAGAAAACCCCTCTGAATATAAAGTTTGTGGGAAGCGTTTCACCCTGAACGGTAATTTAAATACTCATATTTAATATAATTTATACTCGCTTATTTAATTCAATAAATATCTAATTCTATTTATTAGTTTTGGTAACATCATGCTCTGTTAGAATTCGCGTTCCTAACGAATTAGTTTTTATTTGCTATAAATATCCTATTCAATTGATTCAAAAGTATATTATTTTCTCAAATGTTTTACATAAAGTTTCACACTTTCCAGAATTTTTGCAATATTATTTTCCATAAGGAAAAAAAAAGTGCTTCACAAAAAATTAAAGTCTGATGTGCATTATATGTATTAATTTTTCAGCTCCGAAAATTCTCTTCTATAAATCCGAAAAAAAAATTATTCGCTGTGATTTTAATCAGTCTGTAAAATAATATTCCTTACTATGTCTGACGTCTGCTTTCATATCAATAAGCAAGTCCAATAAATATGTGTTTAACATTATTCATAAATTTCCATCATCTACGAATGAAAATCAAAAGTGGTCTCGAAATTTTGCGGCAATAGTATTGCAGTTAAATCAATACAACAGACTCAGATGGTTGTAATTTGCATGTCTTCCTGGTAAAGTATATGTACATTTTGCTTTTTAAAATTCGTAAGTAGCGCATTTTATATATTCTATTTTTCATTTTTATGCGTTATACGTTAGATTACTTTTACTTTTTATTACTGATAGCTTGAAAAGAAAATCAACCAATCACAGTAAAGGAAAAACTGTATCATGCGCCATTAATATACACCTTTGCACTATAATTAAAATTCTTTTGTTATAAAGAGAAAAATGAAACTTTTGTTTTTAAATATATTATGCTCTAAATACACGGTTTTAACAAATTAAAACACATTTTTCCATTAACGTTACAAATAATACTTTGAAACTGACAGAACTGGCATTAGCTTTTGTGAACAAGCAAACCAGCTAGTTTTTTCAAAGCGTTTTTTTTACTCATCTGATGGCTTTTATCGATATGGTGTTATAGGGTGCCATTGGTTTTGTTTATGTGTAGTGGCTGTTATTTTTGTTCATTATGTGACAGAATCATTTGTAAATAGTGTTTTCAGCATGTTTTTTGCATCAATGATATAATTTTTTAACTTTGAAATGTGTAAAAAAGCTAATTAGCCTCTATCAACTTTTCTGAGAAGTAGGATCCACTCGCCCATTGTTTATTGTGTGTCGCGGATTTCGCGAAAAAAGGTTTTTGTGCTTTAATGTTTTCCCGTGTGTTGATAAACTATGCTCATTGGTTTATTATTCCTAAAATACAGTTTCTAAAAAGAAATTCACGATGGAACATAACTTTTTACCTTCGGATCTACCGACCCAAGTACCTAGCCTGGCTGCCGCTATTGCGATGAGCTCATGTGCTTACGCTTATAGCATTTTCAGTGATCATCCGATGATGGAAAAACCCCCTATGCTTTCAATTCCAAGCAGTACAGCACGCACAGAAGGTGAAGTTCCAAACCAAAATTCTTACTTAACAACAGCACCATCTAATGGTAATATTAATCGTGTCAATCCGAGCTCGAATGCTGGCCAGTCTGAAAGGGAAGATAATAAAAAAGCGAAAATATTTCCCTGCGAAGTTTGCGGGAAAAAATTTTCGCAAAAAGGAAATTTAAAAAATCACATGTTCTGCCATTCAAAAATAAAGCCATTTAATTGTGAAGTCTGTGGGAAAGGTTTTACCCAGAAATCAACAATGGATTATCACAGAAGTATTCATCAAGGTTTAAAACCTTTCAGTTGTGATTTGTGTGGCAAAAGCTTTACACAAAAGGGTAATCTTAAAACACATCTCATCTCTCACTCAGGAACTAAACCATACTCATGTGAAATTTGTGGTCGTGGTTTTGCTCAGAGAGGAAATATGAAGACTCATCTTCGAACTCATTATGGAGAAAAACCCTTTGAGTGTGAAGTTTGTGGGAAACGTTTCACCCTGAAAGGTAATTTAAATACTCATATTTTATCCCATAAGGGTATTAAACCATTTTCCTGTGAGATTTGTGGGAAGACTTTTGCTCAAAAATTAAGTATGGAATATCACATGAATAGCCATACAGGTAATAAACCCTATAAATGTGCTGTTTGTGGTAAATGCTTCACTCAGAAAGGCAATATGAAAACTCATATGAGGTCTCATAGTGGGGAAAAACATCATGCTTGCCAAATATGTGGAAAGTGTTTCACTCAAAAAGGTAATATGAAGACCCATATGAAATTGCACTGCCGTCCACCAGATGTTGATAAACCGTATCAGTGTGGTATTTGCTGTAAATCTTTTGTTACAAGATCAAGTCTAGAATGTCATATGGCCAACCATGTTAATCGAGGAATTACAGGGGCAAATAAATCTGTTGTTGGCACAACTCCAACATTGTCAGTGAATAGACGCGGCAGACCTCCAAATGATCTGTCATTGAAACAACTTAATGAGCATTTAGCTAAACAGGCAAATGATCTTTCAATGAGACAAATGAATGAAAATTTGTATAAACAAGAAAATAGTGAACATGGAAACAAGCAAATAAATGATCATTCGGTGAGGCCACTGAATGATCCTATGTGCAAGACAGAAAATCCAGTTTCTTTACGGACTATAAATGATCATCTGATAAAAGCTGGGAATTCATCATTCAAACCTAATGATCCATTTAGCAAGCAAGGGAATGAATTATTGGGGAGAGCATTAAATGATCATTTTGGTAGATCTGGAAATGAAGCGCTATATAGATCTTTACATGAGCATATGGGTAGACCAGGTCATGATTTTCTGAGTAGGTCACTTAATGGCCATTTAGGTAGATTAGGAAATGAAACTCTAAATCGACATGTTAACGAACACATAGAAAGGTCTTTAAGTGGTCAGTTAGGGCGATTAAGTAATAATTACCTTGGTGGTCCTAGTAGTGACCCCATGACACGTCTCAATAATGAGCAGATATTAAGGCAAAACGAACATATGAGAAGGCATGTAAATGAACAAATGTTAAGGCCTACGAATGATCACATGGGTAGACCAAATGCTGATCATTTAAATAGGCAAAATAATGATCATTTGAACAGACCGAACAGTGATCACATGGGAAGGCCAAATAATGATCATTTGGGTCGACCAAACAATGATCATATGGGAAGACCAAGTAATGATCACATGGGCAGGCCTGGAAATGAGCACATGGGAAGACCTGGAAATGAACATTTGGGGAGACCAAGTACTGAGCATATGAATAGAACTAGCAGTGACCATTTGGTTAGAACGAATGATCACTTGGCTAGATCAAATGCTGAGCACTTAGGTAGGCCAAACAGTGAGCATTTAGGTAGGCCTAATAATGAGCATTTAGGCAGGCCAACTAATGATCATATGGGTAGGCCTGCTGGGGAGCACATGGCAAGACCATCTCATATTGAAGAGCACTTGGGAAGACCTGGAGAACATTTAGGACGACCAAGCAATGAACACATGACGCAACCTGGTAATGAACATTTAGGCAGCTTAAATAATGATCACATTGTAAATGATATGAGTAGATCTACAAATGAATTAATGGCCCGACCTAATAATGATCACATGGTTCAGCCTGGTAGTGATCATATGGGAAGATCAAATAATGAACATATGTCAAATAGAGCTGGAGGAGATCATATGGGCAGGTCTAGCCATGAA
The DNA here is from genome assembly GCA_000611955.2 of Stegodyphus mimosarum. NCBI lineage: Eukaryota > Metazoa > Arthropoda > Arachnida > Araneae > Eresidae > Stegodyphus > Stegodyphus mimosarum. The sequence goes on along the minus strand of KK120562.1, from coordinate 406,957 downwards.
CATATAAATAAGTCTGCAAGTGAACTCATGGTTAGTCCAAATCATGATCATTTTGGAAATGCTAGGAATGAACATTTTGATCGAGTGAATAATGATCACATAGACCCTGCTTCAAATGAGCATTTGGGGACTGTATCTAAAGACCATTTCTCAAGACCAGGTCCTGATCATCACAACAGAAATGAACTTCTGAATAGCCCACATAATGAGCACTTAGTACGACCGAGTAGTGCACATCTTGGCATGACTGAGAATGAACCTGTTTGCAGTAATGGTAGCGATCATTTGGATAGGCCATCAAGAAATGCATCTGTTGATCCATCTGTCAACGAAAACATGTCAGAGACAGAAAATGAATTACTGAGGACCCCAGAAAATGAACTTCCTGTACAACTGACTCAAAATTAATCTCCTCTGATATGTGAATAGTGGGATTAATGCTAGACTACTTTGTCGTTAATGCTTGGTTTTTAATTTAGGAAATCTGCTTCCATCTGTGACAAGTTAAAAGTTTTAATCTGTACAACGTTTCATAAATCCCTAGCAATTGATAGCAGAATTAATCACAAAATGTATGCAAAAGACAGATATCATTGCCACTACACATAGCACCAAGAGCCACAAGGACTAATAGAACTTTTAGTAAAAAAGCCATTTAGGAAATTTCCTGGTTTTTTGTCATTCAACTACAGTTTTTTATACAGAGCTTATCACACTAGAAAAATGTTATGCAATAAGAATTCATAAGCATCATATGTTATTTTACTTAATGCCTCTATCTTGAGGTGAATGGTTACATAGTTTTGTAACTGTTCATAGATAATAATTGCATTTCATAGCCTTGATCATCTGCCTAGTTATTTTAATTAATCAGTTGTGTCAGGAGCAAAAAATAAAATCAAAGAATTTCCTATGCACTTGATCTGCTTCTGAAACAACTGATTTTTCTTTATATCCCACCTACTCACTGTAATATAGTTTCAAAACAGTAAAAGGATGGCTCAAATTGGAAATAATGCTTTGACCTTGTACAAGGGAAAGTATGTTTCTGCTCTGTATCAGCTAAAGTACCTAAGTGACTTTATTTGTGTATTGGTAATGTATAGTAAATGAAAATTTCATTTTCAGTTTAAAGCGTAATTGATGTAAAACTTGGAAATGTGTGAATTTGACATTTTGAATGTAGCAGGATGTTTTCTTAAGTACTTATCTATTGTAGTTTCTGGACAACAAAATAGATTTAGTATTGTTAAACATTTTATTCATGCAATAATTTTTATCAGTGGGTGCCCATATTGCAGGTGAGATGAAACTCATGTTAAGAATGGGAAAAGTTTCTATTTAGTGTAGGTAACTAGTAAGTTTTTTTTTTTTTTTTACGGTTTTCATTTTAGCTGAGAAATATTTGAATAATTTAAATTATATATATGTAAATATTGGTTAATGATAAATTTGAGTAATACTCTCAGCATTCTGAAGAAATTTGTTGTTAACAGATGTTTAATATTTACATTACTAGAAAGTTTTTATACCCCTTTAAGTTTCTTATAAAAATAACTATATTCCCAAATCATTATGTTATCAAAGGAGCTATCTAATAATGAATTAATTATCATTTCTAAAATTAATTGTGAAATTATTGAGAAAATAAAATTTTTTTCATTATATATTTCATAATCATATTTTTCCATTTGCAAAGATTTAAAATTTTATACAAATTTTTAACCCATATGAAGATTTAATCCCATATAACAGAACTGTTGGTGATAATTTACTGAGATAGTCCATGACTTCATACTGAAGGTCAGTTATTCTTTTGAGAAGTTGGCTAATTTAATAGAAATTGTATATCGTATAATCAAGTATCATCTATGTGTCAGTTACAAAGCAACAATAAGCTTTAATTGCTGTGGAGCAGTATTCAGAAACATCACACGCTAGTCAAGAAATACTCATTTGGCAAACAGCTTCCTTTACTCTTAATGCATTAAGCACTTTTTAAACTTATATTTAGTATTGTTCTGGAACATTAGTCATATGAGGCATTGTTTTTCTACTTATATTTAGTATTTAATTTTTCTGTGCTTTCCCACAATAAATACTAAAACATTATCAAGATTTTTATGATTTTCAATTAAATTGCTTATTGAAGGCTACTGAAATAGATTTAATTCAATTTAATTGTTAATAAATTCATTCAGTTTTAGAAAGGGAATTCTAATTCATTTGTTGAGCCCCTTATGATATCTATAGTCTTCATTATTTAACTCTTTCTGTTTTATTGAGAGTATTTGTATTTAGTTTGGGTTTGTTAAAAAATTGTAAATTCTTTAAAGCAGTAAATTGTTACATTTCATTTGTTATTCTAAGTACATTAATCTGTTTCATAGATGTTTTAAAATATCTCTTTTTCAAAATAAATAAATTTAACAAATAGTTTATTTTTCCTTTTTTTAGGGCATAATCTATTAATAATTTAATTATGTATATATATATATTGGGGGACTTTCTGCAGTTTTATGTTTTTATTCTTTAGTATTTGTTATATTAATAAAATACGAACATATATATATGTATTTGAAATGTGTATGAAACAAAATATAGAGAAATTAATTTTGTCAAAAACTATTGTGATTCCAGAATTTCAGCTAATACATTTTATTATTAGAACTGACAGAGAAAGGTCTATGCATTATAGTGTATGAGTTAAGAATGAGGTCTATTGCAGCAATTTGTTTTTTTTATGGTAAGCAATTATTTAAAAAGTTGATATTTTTTAATAAGAATTCATTCAGGCTTTATGAATATACTTTTTAAAATAATTTTCTATAAATAAATAAAAGTAAATAAAAGTGTGTAGTCATAGTATCTATTTTATTATCCGTATAAATATGTATATACTTGCTATCTTATTCATTTGTTTATAATTTATAAATAGTTTTAAGTAATGCAGTTCATTGAAATAGTGTATATTATTTTGTATAGTAGTACATTAATTCTATACCAACTAGTATTAATATTTTTTTTTAGCATAATAGCTTCCATTTTATTTTTGCATAGCATAATGAAATGAAAGGAGAATGATGGTATAAGAATTATTCATTGAAGTAAAAAGATAAAGATAAATCTAATTTTAAGTTGTAAAATGTGTTAAGAATTTTATGTCAGTAAAGGAAATTTGTTTATAGACATTGTTGGAATAATAGGAATACATATAATGCATAATAATTTTAGAGTTACAAATTATTAAAATTTTGTTTATAATGTTTACAAAAATTTGTTATGTCTGTTACTCCTCTGTTATGAGGACCGAATTCAATAATGTGTGTACATATGCATGTACGTATGGATGTAAGTGCACATGTATATATGTATGGATGTAGTTATATACATTTATGTGTGTGTTTATATACACACACACACATGCACAAACATACATACATTTCTGAATCCAGTCCTGATAGCAGAAGAGTACCTTATTTCTTGTTATGATTATTTAGTGTGTCAGATGGGACTGAATATATATTCACAAATAAAATTTGTGCAATAATGCTTAATTATTTGTTTTCTTCATTTTAATATATGTAGCTAAAAGCAAATAGCTTTGATTTTTCATTTTAATATATTGATTTTATATAGTTCATTTTCATCAGTAATGCTTTTTTCAATAATTTTTTTGTATATTTTGGACCTTTAAATCATAGGTTCATAAAGAAAGTTATAATGATCTTAAATATAATTATGCATTTAGTACATTTTACATTAGAGATGCATATCTAGTATAATAATAATATATTTGTATATAGCTGTTTAGTATAATTAAAAAAAAGCATGACAATAATTCATGAATATTAATAGATATTTTGTATGCATGAATCTGTAATAAAATAGATTTTATATTCACGTAAAAGCTGATTATGTGTACAATCTGCTGTTGTGCATGTAAATAGTTTCATAACAGCAGAAGGTGGATAGGTAATTTATTATGATCAGTTATGCAAATAAAAGTAATAACAGCAGTAGAATGTTTTTGTTTATAGTTCAGTGTTTAACAAGGGCTAAAACTGTAAATTCAAAATATTTAAACATAATGTAAAAAGCATTGATAGTATCCTCCTACCTAAGATCTGATGATATAAAGATTCTTTTTGTTTTATGTAAAACTTTGCTCGTTGCCAAATGTTATTTTAAATGATTTGAATAATTTCAGACTTGGAAGGGAAAGTAGTTGCAGTGAGATTTGGTTCCTAATCACCTTATTCTCTCATTCATTCTTTTTCATGTTTTTTAATATAAAAATTTATCATTGGTAGAAGTGTTTGAGGTAAACAATATTTAAATTTATGGGAAAATCATTTGAGAAAAATAGTTAATATTTTTTTTTAATTTTAAGAAGTTTTATTTGATTATTTCTCTGAGCAAATCAATTTTTGTGATTGTGTATATGAATTCCTTTTAAGAAATTTAATTTTGAAACCCTTCCTTACTTAAATTAAATAAATCTCTTTCTTATATATATATATACACACATTTAAATATGTTTTCTTTCTTGTAAAGAAAATTTAATGGCATAGAAAACACACTTCAATTATGTAGCCCATGATCTCTTGATATGACATCACACTTATATTCTAATTAATTACAACTGTCATATGAGATACATTGTCCTTCTTACTCTGAAATGTTTCTGAATGTGTTGGCCATTTTTTCTTTTTTCGTAATTGGGTAGGGGGAAAAAATCTGCTTCATTTTTAGGAAAGATTTGATATCTTAATTAACCACGTGAGAAATTTTTTAGAAACTACCATTCCAGCACTGGAATTCTATACTTCCTCTACTTTGTTTTAAAAGCATTTCATATAATTTTATCATAATCTGGATTTTTATTGATTGATTTTTAAAATCTCTTATTACAGCATAATATAATATAGAAAGCTTCTTGTCTAATTGAAATTGTTACTTATAAACACAGTCTAATACATATGGTTGTTCATATAATTTTAGTAACTTTAGTTACCATACAAATTAAATATTTTTTTTATACTGTACGTACATATTCGTATGTGGTTACTGAAAATATTTTAGTTTTCAAATCTAACAATAATTTGGATTTTTGTATGCCAAGTTATAACATTTTTCAGTGAAACTGCATTTATTTTGGAGTTATTAATTCCTTTTGTATATCTATGGGCACCCATGTAAAGTTTAGCAAAATAATTATTGGAATATTTTAAAAAATCTACTTATTTGCATGTCTGTACAGATGGTTCAAAATAAAAAACTGAACAAATTATTTTTTATTATATTTATTAATTTTTGTATTTTCATATTATGCATTTCCTTATAATTATTATAATTTATATCATGCTTTATTGGTCTTTTTGCTTAAATATTTATAGGTACATAAATTTAATTTCAGAGGTGCTGAAAATTTGATTCCTTTCTTTGTTGAGTATTGTATACTGTTCACACCTTTTACCTATTATGCATTTTGCTATCCAGCAACTATGTAACATTAGAAACTAAGTGATTGCAGGACATTTGCTATGCAAAGTTGTAGTGTGCCATTATTAGACTGTCAGTTTCTACAGGGTAGTTAATGTTATATGGAAATAGATGTGTTAGTAGTTTGTTTACTTGCTGCCGGTGTATTGTATATATACTATGTATCTGTCATAGCAGAATATGTTCAAAGTATAACTATTAATGCTTGTCTTACTGCATTTTAAGTGAAAATCTGAATTAAATCAGATCAGTAAACAGTTTGAACATTTGTATTTATATTAGCGTTTAATTTGCTATTGACTTAAACTGCTCTACATAACAAATTTTTTAAAAATATATTTTGTTTTTATTACTCTTGTTATAGTTGTATGATGTTTTTCCAATTTTTCAACTGGTAAACATATATTTTATTTCCGTGTCAAAAATGAAGGTATCCATAAATATTTGAATTATGTTAATTGGTGAACAGTAGTCTTATTAGGTATCTATACTTGTTGTATACAAAATTAGGTTTGTAATTATAAGACAGTTATTTTAATTTTTATGCATAATCTGTATCTCATTTGCATAGTAGAGTTAATTAGTTTTTATAATTCTCAACTTAAATTTAGGGGTTGTAATTTTAGTACTATGAAAAATTTGTTACATCATGTTTTTTCTTTAGTGTTACTGTTATTATTGTTTATAAAGAATGACACTTATTTTTCAAAAGTTTTACTGAATTTGCATATTCTTGTGAAAGTTAGT
>KK120562.1:313044-400436 GCA_000611955.2 Stegodyphus mimosarum | reverse complement strand
TAGTTATGATTTAACTAAATTTTAATGAAAACAGCAATTTTAATTATTTTCATTTTTTACATCAGATGTATTTAAAATAATATATTTTATATGTTAATTATATTTTTATACTTTTAATAATTAAATAATCAGTTTCTTTTAGAAGTGCCTGTACTCGTTTTGTTTCTTGTGACTGTCAAGCTTTAAGATCATTAATTTCATGAATTTTTATAAAATCAAGATAAAATCAGTACTATAATATGACATTGTTTCTATTTCTAATACCACACTCTGCTACTTACATTAATTTTTTGAATGTGTATATTTAAAAGAAATGTGTCAAGGATTGATTACTAATGCATAGGTGGAGATTTTGGGAAGAAAATAACCTCCCATTTTGACATTTTTATGTTGTCATAATTTTTTGGCATGTTATTTTAATTCATTTTTAAGTAGGTGATTGCTCTCCATGCATCATTTAGATCTTATTTTTACTGTGTTTATATCATCATGCTTTTATAAAAGCTTTGCATAACGTGTCTCTTGTTTTTGTGTATTTGCTTCTCATGCATGAACAGCAAAATGTGCTTGTAAATATCTATGTCTTTGTGGTTTTGTACAATGTTCAACAATGACTTCAACAGCTTTTTAATTCCCCCCCTTTTTTTTACAGTTTCACAGCAGATTTGTAGTTGCGATAACTTTAGAATCATAAGCACTTAAACAAGGTGTAGTTTTTATATTTAAATTTGACATTTCGGTTATTTGGGTTGTTGATACGTTATTAAAAATGTTTTTGCTTTGCTCTTTTGTGTCATTATTGTAACAACAAACTAAAGATAGACACTGAATTCTAATTTCAAGAATACATCAAAATGTAATGCCTGAATAATTTTTGAAATTTTTCCAGTCTCGAACTTGGTATATGCTATCAAATAACATCATTTTCTTCTATTTATAACTAATCAGCTTAAAGTAAATAACATTATTCATTATCTTATGTTTGTATTTTCTAAAATTTTTAGGAAAGCTTTGGAATAGGAGTTAATTTTTTTAAAAGACAATTTTCTTAACATTTACAAATTAGGTGCTCTTATAAATCCTCCAAAGAGCAAATCTTTTAAATGCTTTTGCAAATGAAAATTCATAAATTACTCTGAGAGATTTTTTTTTATAAATTACAGCCGTCAGATAATCAGTGATCTTTTCCAAATTAAGAAACTTTGTAAAGCTGTACATATATATATACACACATTACATGTCTGCTTCTATGGGGCTTTTGTCATCCTCAGAAAACTGAATGTTAAGATAGTATTAATATTATAGCAAATGTTATGGACATTTCCTATAAAAAATGGGGGGAGGAATCTTTCATTATTATAATTTTATTAGACAACTTGGAATACGAATTTCGCAAGTGTGGTTAGTAATTTATTAATCATCAAAATTATAATTTGTTAATAAACATTAAAAAAATATTCACTTACTTAAGATGTTTAGCTTTGGCACCCATATGATAATAAAATTTTTTTTAAATTTTGATTTGTGAAACCTCAGAATTATGCAGAGTTTAAAGACATTTGTATTTAAAGAAAGTACTTTTTTTAGTCCTTTAATTGGTATGGTAATTTGGGAGATGGTTTCTTTCACTAAGTACGGGAATGTATCTTGCAGATAACTCACCAAATAAAGGGTTAATAGTGAGCATTTTACTGCCTATACAAATGTAGTATTTATTAAAAAATAAACTTTTACAAAAACATTTAGTGATGACTAAAATAAGTAAAATCTCTTTTGTGTTTATGTGAATCAGAATCTGTAATATTTAGACAGATTGAGAATATGCACATATTTAATTTAATATTGCAATTGCAGATGGCAATTATGTACATAATACTTGATGTTTTCCTTTCTGTTGAGTAATCGTAAAGAACAAATTTTTTAATTTGAAAATACAATGGAACCTTGGATCCTGAACAAATTATCTGAGTAAAATAAGCCTCATATGGCAGTGGTATCTCAAGTTAAGAATGCCTATATTGGCAACATGATTTTCTAAAGTGTTTTGAGGTAACTTATGCCACATAATAAACACAAGGGGAAATCTAAAATGAAATCATTTTGTGTTTTCTTAACAAAGTTTGCACAAGTTACTTACAGAACCATCAATTCAGTCTGGAAGAAATTATGGCCAGACTGGCTTGCAGCTGGAAACTTTGAACACTTCTATACTTAGGACGGTTTTTGGTATTTATGATATTTTGCTTTTAGGCAAAATAATGAGCTAGGAACTTAACATTGAAGATTTGAGAAATTACTAAAAAACTATAAAAATGAGCTCAACAAGAAAACTACAATAGCTTCAGAAGCAGCAGCAAAAGACAACTTTTGAAGGAATGTCTTATGAAGGAAAAGAAAATTATCTTAGTTCTCTGGCAAAATCTGTCAGGTACAAAGTTTTCACGTAACCATATCACCCTAATAAAACAGTAACAAGGTACAGCATAAATATTTTCAATGACAGTACCACATCTTTTTTTAAAATGGGCAACAAAATATCGCATCAGGAAAATTTTGAGTGAAATGGAGGCCCAGCTAGCCTCAAAGTTGAGTGGCTCTTAAAGACAATCGTTGAAGAAACAGACCCTCTAGAAACAGTTACTTGTTAATTGGATATTTTCATGAAATGCAATTTAGCAACCAAACAATGTCTTCCTCATCAATTTCCACTTTCCTTTGTACAGGCAAAATAAAATAAAATTTTTGTATGTTTTATGTGTTAATCATTTATATATATATATAATCAGTAAATGTATATATATATATATTTACTGATTTTTATCAGTTTGGGTTAAGATATGCATAAAGTTGTAGAGTCTCACCTTGGCAAGCATAAACTAAATCGAGACTTATCGCTATGTCTAGTAAGAACACAGAGAACATAAGAAAGGGTTAAAAGACCCTTTTATTAAGAACTGAACTAATTTAACAGAAGGCACTTCTTGTACTTACAGAACCAGTAAAACCTTCCTATAAATACTATCTCTTTCTACTTCGTTTGAATACACACAAATTAAAATTAGCATTCTGGCTGGAAAATGAAATGGAAGAATGACAGCAAAGCTACTGAACATAAAATAAATGAATATTTTACAAATAACTTCTAAAATTTTAAATAAGCAGTAATATGTAATCCAGGAACGATTTAATTCATTTTCATCAATTCATATAGAGAAAACTGTTGTTTCAGTTGCCAAACAGCATTCACAAACGAATTAAATTTGTGAACTGAGGTTTTTTTCTTTTTTTATTATTTCCAGTGGCTAGGCAAGAAGTTACAAAGAACTAAAATCGTAAAACCAGACGTTCCAAACAATAGAACTAAGAACAAAAAGACCGAAGTCATTGACTAAGGAGTGCTCTTGCGTCCCAGTATCTCGACTCCTCTGTAAGACCATGAAGAGCCCCACATCGAAGCAGGTGGTCCCTGTTCATTTCTCCAGAATCACAAAGTGGGCAAATGGGATTGTTTAAATGCCTATGCGATTCAATGGCCAGCAAAGCAATCATCTCCTGTAGACAGATGGAAAGCCACAACTGCATTGCTTCTTGAACTATCAAGAATAAGTAAATATCAAGAGAGGTAACATTTGAAACAACAGCACATTTACTGAACAATTATGGCAGGTTCTCTATGGTAAGAAATTGCACTTGTGTTTTAAAAAATTTCACCTTATTGGGCCTAGTACAGGGTTCGTACGGTCCTTAAGAGTCCTTAGGTTTTTTGGAATCGATTTTTGGTCCTTAATTTCGACCAAACTCGGGAGGTCCTTAATTTTAATCATCTGAAATTTTTGTCTGTTTTTACAACTACCATTTTGAGTGTGAATTAGCATTTTGGAGGAATATTTTTGGCGATTAACTGACGAATATGGTTATCTTTTGAATGGGTGAACGAGTTTATGGGTTATAATTTGTTCCTATTTCTAATATAAGTGATGGGATACTCGAGTGTCTGAGCAAGAAGTGAAAAATAAGCATTTCAAAATTATTTCATTTTTTCTAATGAGAGCCCTTAAAGAACTTTTGGGGACGGGGATTCTTCTATTAAATGGTTCTAAATTTGCCGACTTATAAATATTTGGGCGATTTTAAGATCAGTTTCTGCAGAAAATTTTTAATTCCGAGATCTGGGAATTTTTTGAAGATTTTTTTTTAAACATTGCATCATTGATAAATGTCTTTAAAATAATGGTAATATATTGAAATTATACGTAAAAAATAACATTAAAGTAAAACATTTTCATTTTTCGCTGTCATGTTATAAAGTTCCATTTTGGCCAGTTATTATACAATATTTTGAATCTGAAAAATAAACAAGGTACAATGCTTAAAGCATAGTTTGCGAAACAGTTCTTAGAAAAAGGAAACTAGGCTATGTAATTAATTAAAAATGTCGTCTTTGTAATTTTTTCATGGTAAGAGTCTTTCCCATGTAATTGTGTCAGAATATTTTCTATAAAATTAATTTTACACTCCTGTCCCCTCTAATTTTATTTTTTTCCAAAATATTTCTGGTTTTTAGCTGTTACAGAATTGGTAAGATTAATTTTTCTTTAGGATTTTAGACATTGCAGCTTGGAAAGTTTAGAAGGATTTGAAGGTAAGGCCACGATTCCAGAAAAATGCAACAAAATGAAAAATGTCTCCATGATATTAACACGCAATATATGTATTTTACAGAAAGTTTGCGATGAATTTCTTACTTTTTGGAGAACATCTGTAAGAACAATGCAAACATAATATTTGAATGTTTTACTTCTGATACTAGAATCTTTTTCTTTACATGTTTACCTTCCCTTTATTTTCGCTACTTTTCACTAGACACAAGCACAGAAAATATCAAAAACGTTTCTGATCTTATCACATGGACAGGCATTATAGAAAGGAATTTTTTATTAATAAAGAAATTGAAAACTGACAATTTAAAAGATTTATCTAATATGTCTTAATGCATCATACACAGGACTGCCACTAAGTATTTTCCCACCTGATGCAATTTCTATGGATACTGAATTCTGCTTCTAGTAAGTGCTCTAAATTCTAAAATTTTGCCATTTCTAAATCTTGTTGCTCAGTGTAAATCCGCCAGCTCTCTAAACTGTCCCTTACCATATATATTTAATTTTTTTTCTGAATGTTCATATTACTAAAGAAATAAAATTAGCAGCTTTTTCTATGTATTTAATTTTTTAGAATAACAAAAATCTTTAGTTAAATCCAAAAATTCTAAAAGGAAAAGTAAATGTGTTGAAGGAACAAACTGACTGCATAAAGAGAAAGAAAATCATTCTTCAAAGATATGTATGTGAATACCCAGTTGTTTATAATTTCAGCCTTTACTATAATTTCTCATTTCTATTTCCTCGCCAGAATGCAAATCACTTAGAAAGTTTTTAAACTTAGGTTTTTGGAGTGTGTGTAAGAAAGGGTGTGTTTCCGACCTCCGCATTAGTTCCTGCCAGCTCTGATAATTTGTAATTAATCATCTTTGCATTATTGCTGCTGACATTTGAATTTGTTATAACGATAAAGTTACTGAGCCAGCTTAAGTTAAAGTTAAGTTGTACAGTCTTTGACCACTAGTCCACATGTTTAGTTTGAATTTGACTCTTCTTGTTTAATTACATCACACGAGCTGTAATTGGTTTTCTTAGCTTAAGAACATGCATTTATGTTCTAAGCTATTTTTAAATATGCCAAACATTTGTATGAGTTACTTTCAGACATAGCGATAATTTGCTTTGGGGAGGGGTAGGATTATTTTACATTTACCAGATCAAGTAAACCCTCATAGGTACATTGTGGAGAGGTTGATAAGTTAAAAGATAAAGCACACAGAAACTGGTGAGAACATTGGTTTGATGTTGAGGCAAATTTCTAATTGTTAGAAAAGACGCTTAAAGAGAAGAAAATCGATATAAATTAGCCAAAATGTCTGGGAAGGCTTCAAATTAAAAAGACGCATAAATATTTTGTTGAGTGTTGTTGCTTGCTTTTAATGTGTAATTATCCTAATATCGTTTAAGAATCAATGTCATAAATTACATGTATTTTAAACAGTGAAATTCTATTAGATTGTCATTTTAATAAGCTTTTTTAACAAATATTATTAAAAAATAAATCAAATATAATAGTGGCCATGTAAATCCATAATGACTAAATTTATCTAATTACCTAATATAATTATTTATAACTAACTGCTTACCCTTAAAAATTAAAGCAAGTAATTGCCTTTCATTAATTCTTACTGTGGTCAGAAGGTAAAACACAAAAATGTAAAAATTCATCTAAAACTTATTCTTTGCATCTAGTGAGACTTAAAATAATACAAAACTGCTTATCACCTCTGGTGCTTTGGTGGCTTAGTGGAACCTTAAAGTACATTAACTGCGTTACAACCCTTGGAACTCTACATGAAGCTACGACACTAACTGCGTCAGACAGAGTTCAACTAACTTTCAAAACTTGCCGCCTACATCAGGCCTTTCAGGTTTGTTCTGATCAGCAAGTCTCTCTCTAGGCAAGCAGCAGCAGTTGTAAAAGACAGTCTTTTGTTATGAATCAGGCTGATTATAATTTTACTCCTTGCTTTAACCTATACCGCTTGCCATAAAATATACCTGGTAGTTACTAAACCTCTAGAGTGAGCAAGTATGTGACAAAATGAGATATAAAAATAATCAAAATAGAGCTAACTGTTAGTAAAACGTAAATCTAGTCTCACTTATCTTCTTTAAATATGTCCAACTATTACAAGTGCAAACTATTTAATGCTACTTGATAAAAAGTTTATTTCATTCTGAAACTTAATAATAATTATGTTAATTAAGTTATGTTTAATAATAATGCTTCCTACTTACGGATCTATTTTATTTTTAGGATGGTATTATAAAAGTGAAGTTCAGGCATAGATAATATTTTAAACTGAATTTATTCAGTTCCCATTTGCTCATAGGTGTTTAATTTTTTCATTAATGGTCCTTAAAAGTCCTTAATTTATGTGTGTAGAAATGTGTACGAACCCTGTAGTAGTGCTCAATTTTTAACTAACGTTTGGCTTATTCTTTTCATTGAAACTTATATTAGAAACATTCTCAGTAGTATCAATTTTATTCACTTTAAATATTTTAGAGTTTTCTATATATGAAATACCTTATTTCTTTACATTAGGTTATGAAAATTTAAAAAATATTAATGCATAATTTTCCCTTCCATCGTACATAGTTTTCCCCTCCAAGGCCTAGTTTATTGGTAAAATGTATTCCTTTGATTATTTTTTAATTAGTGTATCCAATTTATATTTGCATTTTTGTATTAGCATTTCCTCCATTTTATTTTCCCTTCATTTAATATTTGAATTATATTTTGTGCAGATTCTTCATTAAACTACCTGGATATGGGCAGATGTTCTCACACTAAAAAATTTCAAAACATGTAATTTCTATTATTTATGTTTCCTGTATTATTTATGTACCAGCTTACTGTAGCTTTACCTATTGCTGATGTGTTAGATCTTTCAAAATCATGGTCTTTAATTTGCTTACCTTCTTTTTGTTCCTCTGATGTCCCTGTTTAGAACAATGATCAAGTCTCATTCATGTGAAGTGTTCCTGAGTTACAAGTTAACTGACCTGAGCACATCGTGCTGGTTGAATTAACATCAGATATTCACTCAATATCCATTAGCTATTGTAATGTTCATATTACTATGTATTCTTATTGGAATGTAGGTTGCTTTTAAAGAAATAATATGATAGTTACCAGTAGGTTATTCATGTTTACTTTTCATTTGTTATGTTCTTACTGTAACTACATTCTTTGGAAATTAGCTTATTCACATAATTTTCACCTCTCAATTTTCAGATGATAAAATTAGTTAAAAAATAAGAGAAAATATGCATGGAAATATGGTACATTCTTTAATATGGTAGTACATAAGAATGTTTCAATTAATAAAAATAATCAAACAACAGCAAGAAAAAAATATTTATGGTATTCCCAACAATTGTATGACAACTTAATTGACACTACTTAATTCCTATCACAATTAACAATAACTTAGGATACGTTCTAAACAGACATCAGAGCCTGCTGATGTAACTTACATCTAAAAATCACTTTCGCTTTAGAACTGTACTTCAACATTCAAACAAATAAAATAATCAAAGCTTCTTACCTGTCAGACGAGATCAATTCAATCCAATATTTCATTCAATTTTATTGACGACACAGATAATACATGACGACAAGAAAACACTTATAATTACAGTTATATATAGAGTTCGCACTTAACATTTCACGGTTCACCATTCTTTGCAGTATCAATCGCAATTAATTCAACTCAAAAAGAAGTCAGATGCACAGCGCCATCTGGCTCCTGTAATTATAGTTTCTACATCTGCTGTGTGCATTGTATTAATATGGATTTCACAATCTCTTCAGTATTTTATACTGAACTTCTAGATCACCTATGTATTATGAAAATTTGTGCACCTCAGATAGTAGACAGCACTTCTAATGACTGTAAATAATATGGAAGTATAAAATTTGACAGTCTTGATGCAATCTTTGAGAATTTGGAAATTTCCATTTCAGCTTGTAATTTAATGTAGTGTCATTACATTTTGAAAATATTTTATTCGGATAAATTATTATTCTATTAAAATTAACTATCACCAAACTTGTTCAGAATTTTTATTTTAATCACAGAATTTGTTTTTAAAGTTAATATTCATTATTAATAAATATTTACAATGGTTTAGAATAACCCTAATATACTTTAATAATTGATAATTTCATACTAGTGTACTACCCATTGAAAAAACAACTTTAGCAACAATTTTTTACTGTGCTTAGTATTTATCAGATGCATTCTTTAGGGATCTGAAGTTGGAAGGAAAAAAAAACTTGTATACTGATATTAGAAAGATGCATTAAAAATATCTAAAGTTCAAAAGAGAAACAATTATTTATTTCATAGCAAAGAAGGCAGATCATATGTGGCCTGTAAAGTTTTAAACTCACAGATCTTTTTACAAAGGTAATAAATATTCACAAAACCTATATATTCTTAGAAATCAAGAAAGTGTCCTACTGCAAATTGATTATTAGACAATGGAAATTTTACAATTACCCTTTTCTAAATTCATTTTTTCCCTCATCTTTTAGTTTAAGGTACAGTAACAAATGGCAGAGATTAAATAAGTTCTGATCATTTGAAAAACCTTTGTAAGAGTTCATAAGTAGCCAGGTTTGCTCTTTTCATCTTCATGAACATAAATGACCTTGGAGTTCAACTACTTTGTACTCTGAAGGAAAAATGAAGAGACTTTATGTATGTTGTCTTTTACAAATCAAGTATAATAAAAATCGAGGAATTTTTCTATTTATTAAAATGAATTAGAAAGTTTGTGCATTTAAGCCATTTTTGTCTCACTAAGTCAATTTAGAAATACACTGACACTTGTTTTCATTTCTACAATTATATTTAAATCACCTTTTATGTCATATACTATCAAGTACTGTTGAAGTAATATAAAATAATTTATATCTAATTAAATTAACAATTATCATTTTATTCTTATAAAAATTATAAATTTATTTCACATAGATATTTACAATGTACATACAATATTTCCAGCAAATAATACAATTTATTTATTTTCACCATGAACTAAAATCACCAAATTTACCAGTTACATTTTTCTTCT
The DNA here is from genome assembly GCA_000611955.2 of Stegodyphus mimosarum. Lineage (NCBI taxonomy): Eukaryota > Metazoa > Arthropoda > Arachnida > Araneae > Eresidae > Stegodyphus > Stegodyphus mimosarum. Next base: position 390,684 of record KK120562.1, on the reverse strand, counting down.
TCTTAATTTCAACTACATCATTTTCAGCTTCTGTCCTGCAGGGAAAAACAAGATTATGTCACATAAAGTATGACTAAAATATATTAATTACATATTCTAAATTTTAAGTTCTTTGGCTAATTTTATTTTGTCATTTTCTTTCACTTTTATACTGAGAAAATTTTGAATCGGAAAGAAAAGCTTTAATTTATCAAAGAACTTTTAAACACAGTGAAAATAAAATTAATAATTAATATACATACTATTGTGTGGATAAACTTATTAATCTATCATATGTTTGTAAGATATTTTCTACCTCCTTATGGCATGCTTTCGTAATGTAACTGGAAACATGCTCAGCTAGCAATCAGGAGATCTATGATTCAAATACCCGCAACAGTACTGGATATTCATTAAATCTCCTGCCTCTAAAAATTGAAAAAAATATTCTACAATGGCATGACTAAGACAGTAGACAATAATTTGTCATCACCAGGATTTAGCGACTTGGTCCAAAGGACCCTGTGCTTTAGTGGTGTAATTAGAAGTATGTCTGGGTAGAAATCAGAGGGTCCTGAGTTTGAATTCCAGTGAAGGCATAGCATATTTTTCACAGTTCCTGTTCTAAAATGGACCTGACTCTGTATATTGATTAGAATGAAATAAAAAAAAAAACAAATATTTATTGATTAAATATTTGGTTGAATCTTCATTAAAAGATCTGTAAATGTCTACAGTACATTAAGACAAGATCAAATTTTATCAGATCAAATAAAATTTAATAAGAAAAATTTTATTGAATACAACTAGTGATGAGGGATTGAAATGTAGACACTTCAAGCTTCATTAATTCAATAATGAAAAATAAACTGCACAGATTTTAAATGAGCAATTTAAATTTTATTGCTCAAAAACATTTTCTTCAATAAATGCTAAAAGTTAGAAAAACAAGAGATGTGACGAAAAACTGGGAATCTCCCGGTAAGCCCAAGAGAGTTGGTAGCTATGTATATACAAGAATCTCCCAAATTTATAAAATTTATTGCTTTTTAGCCTTATTAATTACTTAAATATGGATTGTAGCATATACATTTTTTATTATGTGAAACTCTGTTAATATCCATGCATATACAGATTTTTTCCCCTTACAGTGAATGCTATAAATAAGAAATCAAACCAGTTATTTTAATGATGATTTGTGTGCAGTAATTTCAATAAAAAATTCATATATATGAATATTTTTCAATTAAATAAAATTAACATCTTTTGTGACTTTGTGCTCTCTTTCTTTAAAATAAAATAAGGAAAGTGTCATACTCCATGCATGAAATTTACAGTAATTTGTAGAAACTGTGAATTTTGCATGTGCGAATAAAAAATGTTCATCACCCAAATATTGCAGTAGCCAACTATCAAGAAATTACCTAATGACTAAAAGGTATTTATTCAATTTATATGTGAAATGCAATTATTTAAACAGAAGAAAATGTATATTCACTAAACTAATAAAAAGAATGCTGTTAATATCTTACACTGATTTTGAGTCTATGTATTTTCCTACACCATTATGAAATGTTTTCAGTTTCTTTTGCTCAGGTTCAACCTTTTTCACCAACAAACTTTCTTTTTCTTCTTTTTCCTGCTCTCTTAGTTTCAGGAGCTAAAAAATGAAAAAGAATGATTAGATTAAAAATAAGTATCTCTGTGCAACAGTTTGTACAGATTGAAAAATACAAAGGAAAAAAATTGTATAAATGGGGAATACTGTATTATCCAAAACTGTGCATTAAGGAAAACATAAAACAAAGTTGAAACATTGTATTCAAAATGTCTGCATTATCACTAGTAACTATAAATTACCACCATCAGAGATCTTATTCAGATTTATTTATAAAAGTTTATGTATGAGCTGCAAGAAGGACATTTTGATAAAATAAAATTTTGTTAATAAACCTATAAAGTATTATTAACAAAATACTTTATAGGTTAAATCACTTTTTGCTAGTGTATAGACCCTGGGCAAGCTATACACTAGCACAGTGACTTTGTCAACTCGGGGAATCGCAAAACTATTTTGGGGGCTCAGGTAACCCATACAATTATAATTATCTTTTGGAATCCATATCATTTACAAAACAGCTGAAGGGTTGAAAATCTATTAAATTTTAAATTGGAATAATAATAATAATAATAATAATAATAATAATAATAATAATAATAATAAAACATTTCATTATATTACAGAAACTGATCTACTTCATGTTAATTTTACATTAACTACTCTGAAGATAAATGGGAATCTATATTGGCTACACACAAATCTAGGATGGCTTTGCAGAGGAAATTCAAATGCTGACTGTAAGGAAACAAGTAGCATGCTATTAAAACATTGAATGATACAACTAAAAGCAGAGTATCATATATATGGAACAAGAGTAAAAAATTCCTAATGAAATAACCACAAAGGATGAGAATGGAATGAATTAAATTAAACCTAATGAAATGACACATAATGAGAACTACACCACAGAGGCATGTTGCTATGCTCAGTCTTCTTTCTTACCATGGAAGGACTCTGAGAGACCACACACGAATAATGGCTGTTCACATCAACATCTTTAGCATCATTATTGACAACCAAGAAGAGAACACAATATAAGATTGCCAGGAATGACTATCTTCCACATTGCTTTAATTTTCTATTTAACTTTTTACAGTTTTCTCCAATGTTATTTTTTATATAAAAGAAAAGTTTGGTTTAAATCATAAAAAAGTTTTATACCACTTTTAACATATGCATTCTAGTGCTGAAACAAAATTGCTTTCAATATTCACAAATTTTATGAAAAAATAATTCCAGTAATTATCAGCAACACATACTGTTAATATGTAGCACATAATTCATTAATGAAACTGATCAATGAATGAAAGAACCTTAGATAACTTCACTATTTTAACACTTAGAAAAAACTTACATAACAACTCAAAAATAATATTTGCCATGCGATAACAGATATAAAAAAGAAAATCTCTATTTCACATATACTCTTTTCTTTTTGCATGAAATGAAAATAATCCATTTTGTCATTTAAATGATAATTACTAACAAAAAAGGATCTTGCAATTTAATAGATACTGATTCAGGATCAAGTGAGTTAGTACCAATAATATTGTCCATGGAATTATATTAGTAAAGTATTAACACACTTGTTGATAAACACTTGAAGTTATGATGACTTAAACAATTATTCCTATATTTAGTTAAAATTCTAAATGTGAAAAAATAACTGTAGCAGGTTTTTGTGGCTAGAATCATTTATATAAAAGCTATTACACTTTAAGATCATTTAGAACCTTTGACTAATGAACTCAAATATTTTAGTAGGATTGCACATACCAGCATCAGAAATATTTTTTTTTTAATGAACATAATTCACAATAATCAATCTGTAGTCAGTTGATGGTTCAGTCAGGCTGGTATTGTATAGAAATGACATGAAAATAATTGCATATATCATGATCAGAAATATTTCTCTGTACTGACACAATGCACAACAATAAATCTACATTACCTCATCAACCAAGGCTGTTATCACACACAAATACCATGGAAACATTATACGAATTGCATAGAAACATCATCAAACTATCAGCCAGAGGCTATAATAAAATACCTATATATGCTTATGTGAATAAAATGAATTAAGAATATGACACAGTAGTCACAATATTTCATTATGCAACATACATTACATATAAACTGCTCAAAACAACAATTAAAGGATATTGCGGTTTTAGGTGGATCTTATGGCTGGGAAGCTTTTTAGCTGATTGATACATGGTCGACAGACGTAGTAGGTTATATGAGAATAAATTACACATGTTTGGCAGAAAAAAATGCATTTTATTGCACATTTGTGTACAAAAGGAAAAAAACACAATTTGTGCATATGAGAAAAAAAGAATAAGAAAAAGTGTTTTCTTCAAAGGAAATCATTTTCAGTAGGGAGTATGGTTTCCACGGACGGCCAGCAACATTGAACACCTTTGAGGCTTGCAGTCAATGAGGCTATGAATCACGAGTTGGGGTATTCTGTCCCACTCTTCCAGAAGCGCTCTTTCCAGTTCTTAGAGAGTTTGTGGGGGTGGTTGGCGGCCAGCAACTCGTCTTCCTAGAGCGTCCCAAACGTGCTCTATTGGATTCATATCTAGAGAACACACTGGTCATTCCATTCGTACGATTCCTTCCTCGAAAAGGAAATCCTCCACCAGGTTAGCACGATCTGGCCTGCAGTTATCATCCATTAAAATGAAGTCATCTCCTTTGGCCTGCAGTTATCATCCATTAAAATGAAGTCATCTCCGATTGCTGCAGCGTAAGGGACTACAACACGTTTAAGGATCTCATCCCTATATCGGCGACCAGTCAGAGATCCATCTCGAATGATGTAGAGGTCTGTGCGCCCGTCAATGGAGATGCCACCATACACCAACACTCCCCCACCGCCAAATCTGATACTTTCGTGCACGACGCAGGATTATTCCTACTGCCACGGTTCTTCCAGATGAAAATATGCCTATTATCAGGATGAACAGAAAAACGGGACTCGTCAGAAAAAAGAACATTGCTCCATTCATTTCTCCTCCAGTTCATATGCTCTGTTGCCCACTACCTGCGGTCGCGAGGATGCCTTGATGTTAGTCTAACACATACCATCGGTTGGTGAGCATACAGACCTACACAATGGAGCCGGTTTCGGACAGTCTGAGTTGAAACCGTGGTGCCAGTAGCCGAGCGAAGGTGTTGTTGGAGAAGAGTAGCATTCATATTTTGGTGTCTCCAAGCCGTTAACACTAAATAACGATCTTCATTGGGCACTGTTACCCATCTACAACCTTGCTCTGGTCTTTGGCCTGCACTTCCAGTTTCCAAAAAACGGTTCCAGATCCTGGAAATCACACTTTGTGACACTCCAATGGCTTGCGCTACTCTGGCTTGAGTTTAGCCCCCTTCTAACCTACCAACAACTCTCCAAGCTTCTGAATCGGTTAAATGACTACGCTGAGACATCGTACTCATCGAAACAAAGCAGTCACTAAATGCCGATCATCCTTGTCTTTTATTCAGTTGAAAGTCAAATTTCGTTCGCTGCCGCTGAAGCGACATTTTTGACGTCGAACTCAAAATTAGCATACTCCACAGTTTGAAAATCAGAAAAATTTGCATTTGTGATTCTCTTCTTCCATTTTTGGCAAAAAAACAAAATTTCTCTTATATCTTTATTTTATATAAAACTTACAATATCCTTTAATTGTTTTGAGCAGTGTATATATTAAGTAATTTCATAATGGACCAAAAATGAAGCAAATGACTTTTCGTTATCCATTAAAACTATCACCAACTGCCACTGCATATTTTTAATGATATTTCCTCATTAAAAAGGAATTTTTGAAACATTCTAAAATTTTAATATCTTCTTAAAGGGAGCATGGAGAAAGAAAAAAAAATTAAAGCACTACTATGCATACTTAATGTATAAGAATAAAAAAAATTTCGTATTTAAAAAATTAAAACTTAGTAAAAAGTCTGAAATGAAACTTTTGCATTTTTAGCAGAAAAAAAAAAAAATTGCAAATCATTTTTTTAAACTACCAATAAAATAAATTACTGCAATAATACTGGGGGGTGGGAACCTCAATGAAAGCTAACGTAATGGTAGCATCATTGCAGCATTAAATGAATTGTTTTTAAATACCGACTTATCTTCAATTTTTATTCGAACAAATTCAAAATGGTATTTCATATCTAATTACTCATACTGGTAAATTTTACATTGGTTCACACCTATTTCACAAATATGAAAATTACATACCCTATCTAAGAAATTAAAATGCATTTAACTAGTACTATAAATTTGTTTGCATAATCTTATAATTATATTGAATTATTCATACAAAATGAATAATAAATAATTTAATTTTTAAATGATTTAGACCAGCGTTTTATGCTTAACCTCTATTCCCTAACTCTGTCTCGTTTTAACTTCGAACATCAGAATTAGTAATGGAAATAAGCGTAAACAGTTATTCAATGAAACATCTCGTTACAACACAAACAGTTTATTTACAAATCTAATAAGTGACAGCTGCAGTTTCATCTTCTCAAAACAACACTTAAAAATATAATGCGTAAGATAATATTCATTAATTATCAAATACACATGAAATGCAACTCGAAGCCTTTTATCTCATAAAAAGAACGAGCTCAAAACGAAAATGTAAACAACCTCCACTGTTGCCATACGTAATTTTCTAAATTAGTTAAACAAAGATAATATTAGATAGAGGTTCAACTTAACATTCTCCTACCTAAGTTAACTTTTTACCTTAAAAATTTAACTTATAAAATAAAATTACAAATTGTTCAGAAGTTACAAAAGAAAATCATACATATTTCAAAAGTCTAGTCTCTTAGGTACTTTGACTGTGCGATCTGCTCTAGTCTTTTGAATTTGAGGTTCAGATACACACACGTCATCAGAAGCAAAATTCTCACAAGTTTCGTCTCCCACCTTCTCGGTTGAAAATTTCTCAATAATGGGATCATTATTGGATACTTCAAGTGGGTACAACTTTTGAATTGGTCTTAGCAATTGTCCATGACTTGTTTTACGCTTAAAAAGTCTTGCAATTCCATCTTTCCCTGGAAGGATCTGAATTATTTTGCCTAATGGCCAATTGATTCGCTTCGTGTTATCACTGCCAACATCACCAATATTCACTTTCACAGATTTTCTGTTTTCTGATTTTTGGATGAGTGTCCCTAGATATTTAGACCTAAACCTGTTCCTTAAATCTCTTTTCAGGTTTTCTCTATATTTAATCTACTTATTAAGACTTTTGTGCCCAATATGATCAAGATCTGGAACACCACTTTTTTGAATGTCTTGCAGAAATAGGGAGGGACTTAAAGGCATAAAAGTAGCATCATTTTCAGTTACATATGTCAATGAATGGGAATTAAGGACTGCTTCACAATCGCAGAGAATCGAGGTCATTTCTTCAGAAGCTAAGGAGACTCTTCCCAGCACTCGTCTTAGTAATTTCTTAAAAATTCCTACCAATCTCTCCCACCAACCTCCCCACCAGGAGGCAGCCATTGAATTGGTAATATAGAAGCGTCATCAGTGATTTGCCTCCTGTTTAGATCTCGAAGTACTTTTGAAGCACCAACAAAATTAGTTCGGTTATCACAGTATATGATTTTACTCCGTCCTCTATGAAGTATAAATCTCCTAAGAGCTAGTAAAAAACTGTCAGTAGACATCAATTCAACCAACTCTAAATGGACTGCCCTATAAACAGCGCAGGCAAATAAACAGATCCAAGATTTCTCATTGCCTCTCAAGATCACTGGTCCAGCCAGGTCCACACCACAAATTTCGAATACAGCTGCTTCTCGTAGTCTGTCTTCTGGAGGAGGCACGGTACAAGTTTCTAGGTTTTTTGCAGAAGATCTCCTATACACTGTGCATTGATTAATGAGAGATCTCACAGTTTTACGAGTGTTCAGAATCCAAAATCTCTCTCGTAGAATATTTATCAAAATTTGCGCACCAGCGTGTGCACTTTCCTCGTGATAATATTGCACTAATCTCTTGACAACCTCATGATTGGATGGAAGAACAGCTGGCATTTTAAATTCTTCCATATCCTCACGAAAGGTAAGTTTAGTTTTCAGTCTAAGGATTCCACTTTTATGCTTGAATACTCCTAAAATTTTTAATTTCTTGTCTTTTTCATTCACAAAACAATCTTCTTGAACCATTTTAATCAATAACTTCTCAGCCTCAAAAATTTCATCAGAATCCAGGTTTCCATGTTTTTTCTCAATTTGTTCAGATCGACAATTGTAAGCGAATCTTAGGATCCAGGCAATTAGATTAACTATCTTTTTGTACTTGGAAAAATATCTGTAATACCAATCTCTCTTAGTAACCAAGCATATAAAAACTAAACATTTTGTTATAGATGAAACTATGCCCTTTTTCTTTTCTCTAAGAAACTCACTCTCATCTAAATTTAAGTCACCTTTTGGCCAATCTTCTTCAGGCAAATAGAGACAACTTGGAACTAGCTACCAGTTAGATTTCAACAAACTTAGAGCTGAACAACCTCTACTCGGGACATCAGCCGGATTCATACATCCAGGAATATGTCTCCATGAATTTTTATTTGTTAGTCTTCTTATTTCTTTCCCTCTATTCTAGACAAAGACATTCCAGCTTCTTCTCTCGTTATCCAAGTTAAAACAGTGGAAGAATCGGTCCAGAAGTAAACTCCTTCACTCTGTATCTCAGATAAAATTGAGGATGAAACTCGTGATGCTATAGTAGCTGCAAGTAATTCCAATCTCGCGATAGTAGTTTCTTCTTTTCCAGTTGGTGCAACTCTACTTCTGGCTTGTATCAGCTGTACTTTCAACAGAATCAAAAGTTTTTACTCGGATAAAAGTGGCCACGGCGTAAGCATGCTTACTGGCATCACAGAAAATATGTACTGAAGTATTTTCACTTGTATTCCTTGAACCAAAATATCTGGGAAAACGGATCTTTTATAGATAGTCAATGTTTCTCAACCATTTTGAAAATGCTGTTATCGTACAGGTACCAACTTCTTCATCCCATGTTATCTTCTGCTTCCACGTTTCTTGAAGCAATAATTTAGGGATAAGAATGACAGGACAACATATACCAAGAGGATCAAACAATCTATGAGCTGTAGCTAAGATTAACTGCTTAGTTACTTTTTCAAAATGTAACTCTTTTATACTACCAGTATTTATTTATAGAGTGTCAGATTGTTTATTCCATATTAAACTGAGCACATTCGTATCAACCAGAAGCATCATCATTAATATCATTGAACTCTCACCCTCTAAGCTCAAATTTTGTCTCAGCCATTACTTCAGTTGATACATTCATAAAAAGATCGAGTTCGTTTTTATTTTTGACACAACTGACACAGTTGTCAACACAGAAACTATGCATAAGTTTTTGAATAATACTTTTTGGATATGAGGATTCACCAGTTTCTATTTTCTGTAAAACAGTTTGCAAATGAAGCTGAATAGTAGAGTTTAGAAGAAAAGGGCTGCTTGTTACACCAAAAACTACACAACAGTGCCTGTAGTCTTTCAGCTGACCATCACTATCAAGCCATAAGAACCTCAAAAAATCTCTATTAATGGGTGAAACATTTATTTGTAGAAAGGCTCTTCGCATATCAGCAACAACACCTATCTCCTGTTTTCAAAATCATGTTAAAATACTCGGAATCTGCTCTATTAGATTCGGACCTTTTTCTAAGCAGTCATTAAGAATAGGAAACCCCTTTACTTTGGTCGAAGCATCGAATACCGGTCAGAGTTTTATAGTACTATTCTCTTTGATAACTTCTCGATGAGGAAGGTAAAGAACTTGACCTTGATCGTTTTTTGAAACTTCTTCAATTACTCCCTCTTCTAGCCATTCCTTAAAAACATTTTCATAAGCTTCATAATTGGACTCTGTTTTAAGATGTTTATCAGTTTTGTTCAGTCTCGTCTCGGCTAAATCAAAATAATCTGGCAGTGGTGGTTGATCTTCCAACCAGGGTAAATCAGCATCAAAACGATTATCTACTACATGGACAGTATTTAGAAAATGTAATCTAGCAGCTTCTTGCAGTTCCATCTGGCTTTTCTTGACTGATGGGTCAGTAATGCCAAGTGTGTCCAAGGTCCATAAACCTGTTATCGTCTCCACTGTAGACAACAGGGACGTAACTAATAATGATGAGGTACACTCACTTCTCGAAGTATTGGGCTTTCGTCCCATAACTGACCATCCAAGTTTTGTTTGTATGGCTACAAGACCACAAGGTATCTCCCGACAACCACTTGTCATGAGTTTTCCAGCTACATCAGCCCCAATAAGGATTTCAATAGGATCTTCACAATCATCCACAATATTTATATTATAAGCAGCTAACTCCTTTAGACAAAGTTTGTTGAAAATAGGTGGCACTGACTTGCAAATAATTTGTTGACTAAGAACTTAAGTTACAATTAAAATAACAATAAGTTACAAGCTCTTGTGACATGTTTTTTTCCCATTACCTCTAATTATAACTTTGAATGTTTGCAGAATTACGTCTGGAGTTGAAGATAAGTTAGAAACAGCCTGATCCATTTCAGCACTAATCTCAGTTTTCTTTTCAGTTTCGGGTGATTCCTCGTTTGGGGGCACAGTTATTTGGAGCATTTTCTTACATAGAATAATATGGTGTTTTTTACCACAACACAAGCGACCAGCTTTCAAGTTACAGTCCTTGACTGAATGTCCAAATTTTAAACATAAAAAACACTTGTGAGATTGTTGAACAAGTGACTCCCTCTGACTTAAAGGTATTTTTCTTGCTTTTAGACAATCTCCAGAATAATGTGAATTAGAACAGAATATGCACTGTTTTGATGCTTGAGATGAAGTTAGAAAATCTGTCGTACTAGGCACATTTGAAAACTTTCCACTCTTAAATGTTTTATTGATCCCTTTTTTCTCATTGGAAAAATTACTGTCTTATTTTTGCTTTTGACTTTGAAGTGTTAAAACTTCGAGAGGCTATTAAAATGCATTCTTCAGCTTCAACTTTGTCTTGTAAAAATTCTAAAATGCACTCTAAATCACTTTTCTCAATTATAGTGTTACTTTGTTTTGAATCATCTGGACTCACTTCTCGAACTCTTCGATGAGCAAATCTATAGCGCTCTCAAGCAACAAGAGTTTCTTGAGGTAACGATGATTCAACTAGAGGAAATAACATAGCAGCATATTTTCCCCTAGTAACACCTAATAGTTCAAGTGAACGGATTTTACTCTCAAGTTGATCAAACAATTTTCTTAATGAATTTTTAGGATAGTTCTGTTTTTGAAGAACTAATGCTAATAAATCTCTGACGTATACTTGAATCAGTAATTCTTCTATACCAAAAGCTGTTTTAAAGCTTTTCCATAATTATCACCACCTGGGGGAAAGCTCTTAATTAATTCTTCGGCAGGACTGCCTTTTTCCATTGCTCGAGATAAATTTGAAAATTTATCGTGAAAATCAATATTAATGTCGTCATCAATTTTTTTGAATTGCCCCCAAAAGTAGAGCCAATTTCTTACATTACCATAAAAATTAGGTAATTTTATTTTTGGATAATGCAATAAGGTGTTTGGCTGCGAAATAACATTCAAACTTTCATTCTTAGAAGATAATTGTTTACCCACTAGTGTTTCTAGCTTCTGTTTTAAAGATCTCCAGTGATCAATATATGTTTCTGACTAATTTACCACTTTCTCTATTTTGGAATCGGAAGTATTTTCAGAATATAACAGTTGTTTATATTTCTCTTCACATGCTATCATTAATAAAGCTTTCTCTTCAATTAGCTTTAATTTATTAATTTTCTCAACATAATTCACATTAATTTCTTCCTCATCAAAAAAATTACGTGCTCGAGTAAACAACCTTCTAAGTTGTTTTCTATCTTTGAATACAGTTTCCATAATGAATAAAGAATAAAAGCAAAATATAAAAATATTTTTCACTCACTCATAAAAAGCAGCCGTGTCTTGTCCTCGGAGGCCAAGATGTCTCATTTTGCCTTCGAACATCAGAAGAATTAGTAATGGAAATGAGTGTAAACAGTTATTCAATGAAACATCTTGTTACAACACAAACAGTTTATTTACAAATCTAATAAGTGACAGCTGTAGTTTTATCTTCTTAAAACAACACTTAAAAATATAAATGGAGTAAGATAATACTCATTAATTATCAAATACACATGAAATGCAACTCGAAGCCATTTATCTCATAAAAAGAATGAGCTCAAAATGAAAATGTAAACAACCTCCACTGTTTCCATACGTAATTTTCTAAATTAGTTAAACAAAGATAATATTAGATAGAGGTTCAACTTGACACTCTGCATGCATTGCTGGAAGAATTGAATTGTTTCAAATATTTCCTACTGTACGGCACCCTGAATCATATTAGTAGCTTAGTTTGGCACACCACAGCTACAAGGCTGCCGACTCCTGTATTAGATTGACATACGAAACCTGATTTTTGTTTAAATCTAAAATATTTTGCACAATTTATAAAAATTCAGAAATAAAAATAGATGGGATTGCTGGTTTATTATCCCATTTTCTCTCCTGATTAAACAGCATATAAAAAAACTGACTACCTAAAGCTAACTTTTTTAAGATGAAGGGTAACTGGACATAGTAAACCATCAAATGCAATAAAAAATTATAATAGATAATAATGCTAAAGAAAATTTCAAAATGTTTCCCACTAGTATCATAATTAAACAATCATTTGATTTTGCCATTATATAATATTTATATCTAAAATTCTTGCACTAAGAAGGAAAAAGGAAACTAATAAACAGACATAATATTCAAATCAATTTTTAGAGAAAATGCAAAACTCTTCCTGGCAGATAACATACATAAAGCATTCAGAAACTTCTTATCTACCATTTTTTAAAAGCTCCTTTGTATTATATGAAATTTGGTTTCATTTTTATATACTTTACCTGATCATCAACTTCTTGAAAAGGATCCACAAAGACTATAACTTTCAGTATTTTGATTTCTTCCTACAATATGAAAGATAGCTGCTTAAAGTCTTCACATGATTAGACATGCAATTAAATCAAGGAATATAACATATGTGATTAAAATATGTACTTTTAAATGTGAAAAATCTATTTCCATAATCTATAGCAATAAAAAAAGAAGGTTGTAGAATATTTTTTTGAAAAAGTAGGTCTGAACATTTTTTGCTGTTTATTCCATTTGCTGAAGTGCTCACAGATAGGAAACAAAGCGACTCATGCATTGGAAAAGCAATGATGGATTATTCTACACATGCATCTGCACTATTTACCACATCTTCCATTTCCTGGAAAAATACTTCTGTGGGAAATCCTTTGACACAGGTATGTGACATGAATTCAAGGACTTCTTTCCATCCACAATCTCCAAGTTTTACCTGCTAGTTATTGCACAGCTGCGGGACAAGATCCGTGTGCTTGAAACATTTCTTTACTGCATTTTCTAAGACACAGTTTTAAGATATATCCAAAATATATACACTCTGCACACACACACACAAAAAGGGGGAGGGGTTAAAGTTGTATATATCCCACACTACTGGGTTGATTGATGAAATTTAACCTGCGTTTTTTGTGTTTTTCATGACTTGAAAGCGCGACTTAGGATATATATTAAATTTATATACAGCACTGTTCCAACATAGGCATTCTCACAAAAAATGGTACTTTTTCTGAAATTACACACTGATATTTTTCCGTATTTCAGTTCTACAATTCAAATTATGCCCAAATATTATATTTTGTAAAATTTGGTGAGAAATTAAAAAAATTATTTTCACACACTTTTTCAGTTTGTGTCAAGAATAATTCACTTGGCGAAATTCTTAATTTATAGTAGCCTATTTTTCTTTCCCTTTTTTCACTGCGCACAAGGAAAAAAAAAAATGCATCATTCATTTTTTCAAATAATTTTAACAAAGTGCGTAAAGCTCATTTGGCATTATTACTGCTTATAACAAATATGCCAAATTTGAAAAAGTGCCAATATATAAATTCATGTACATCTTTGGAAATTTTGAATTAAAAAACTCTAATTTTCACAGGTATGCCTAGAAATACGTCTACTTTAAGGTGATGGTAAAAATTTCATAGGTCGTCATACAAAATTTTTTTTAAAAAAATTTATAAAAATTACTAAAAAATAAAAATTTCTAAAACAAACCATAAAATACCTTCAAATTTTATTTGGATTGAATCTGAATTTCAAAGTCTGAAAGAGGAAATCAAGTAAGTTTAATAAAGATATTAAAAAATATATATCAAATAGTCAATTAATGTTGAGGAGGTAAAATTTTGACAGCAAATGCTTTAAAAACTATTTGTGTGATATTTACAAAACTTGGCACTTTAGCATAATTAGAGTCACAGAATCGAAATATGGAAAAAAATTGGTATATTATTGCAGGAAAACTGATTTTGTGTCAGAATACCTATTTTAGAACAATGCTATATATAAATCTAATTTATATCAGAAGTTGTGCTTTCGAGACATGAAAAACTCAAGTTAAATTTCGTCAATTCGGCTATTAGAACAGGGAATATAGAGCTGCCCCCTCTTTTTTGTGCAAGGTGTACAGCATCAAGAGAAATAGGTCTCCTGAACTAGCTTATATCTTCCATGTTGTGAAGGATTTCTTATAACCTGATATCCTTTCATCATTTAAATGATCCGTTAATTACATGGTTCAGTTACATATGAGTTATTTGCTGGAAAACATAGAATACAACTTCAGTAAAATTTTAATGTTGTGCTCTGCATTACTGCTAATGTAAGAAGTACATCATTCTTCAATCATTATCACATAAATAAATAAATAAATAAATAAATAAAAATAAAAATTGCTATCACTTCTTACATTACTGCTAATGTAAGAAGTACATCATTCTTCAATCATTATCTCATTAAAAACATTAATTAAAAATTCCTATCATCAATTATGTACTTGATAATTTTATCTTATATTTGGCTACTTTAATTAAAAAAAAAAGAAATTCCAATTCTATAACATTTTAATTATATAAATGACTAACTGATTGTAATAAATGATGAATTCTATATGTTACTGTACATAACCAAATAAATAACTATATCTGAATGGTAACATTAACCATGACCACATTAAATTACAGCTACTGTACTTTCTTATACATGATCCCCCCCCAACACTGGTGTGTCTTGATTTTGAAGGTCAAGGTAGTGAGATACTGTTTGTAATTCTGCAACAATGTTACATTTATGCTTAAAGCAAAAATTTAAGTATGAGCATGAAGATGCTGGATTTTCATGGAAAATTCAAACAATATATATTATACCAACTTTTAATATTTTCAAAAGTGCATTCATTCATTTGAAATTCAGGAAAAATACTAAGGATGCAAATACATCTCTTTCACTAGTTTTTTAGAGTTTCTGCAATTGCACTGTTGTGTAGGATAGCACTCTAATAATCAAGAGAAAATACCAAACACATATAAAGTATAAGCTTAACTATCATACTGCATACCATGTATTTTTACAGAAGCTAATAAAGTTCTGCACTGGTAATTGAGAGAAAACACTAAGCACATGTATAATATAAGTTTAAGTATCATATATAACACATATTTTTACAGAAGTAATAAAGTTTTGCACTGGTTGCAAATGTCCATAGTTTCTATCACTGCTTCTGTCTTTTCTTCATAAGCTCCTTCTACCTTGTTGAGTGCAGTTTATCTTCGACTTCTGAATTCCTTCAAATGAGTGGACAAATAATATTAAAAAACCAAGGTGACTTAAAACTCTTTTTGTTCTTTGTGCTTTTAATAATTTTGTTATACAGATAGGAAGTGATCTTATTTTCCAGTACACAAGCATCCTTACACAACAAAGTAATTAATGCCATAATTGGTACTTGATAATGAGTTGTATAAAATGTTGTTAGAATAATGAACAGTTCTGAGGTGGCTAATTTAATTCAGCATATACTATGATGATTCTAATATCATATGCATTAAAGTTCATCTAGTACTGAAATTTCTAATCAGTTTGATAGTTAGTTTAAAAACCAAAAACTGCAACTGCAACTGTCAATGGTTCAAAAGTTCTCAATTTTAAGTTTTGAAACACTGAAGTTTTCATACACTTCATACATAGATGAAATCCAGTTTATGCATAAATACAAATTTAAGAACAGATGCATTTTACTATTTTAAAATAATGCAATGCAAAGTATACTAGAAATACTTAAACACAATAAAAGTAAAAAAGTCATACCTCAAGATTATTATTAGGGTTTGTGTTCCATGAATATGTACCTTGCAATAGTACAATATCGTTCCACATTTACCCATGTTTAAATATTACACAAAACAATATTTGAAATAAAAATAAAATCTTGTCAGAATAGGAAGTTAAACAATGCAATAAAAATAAATTATTTGCATAATACTACTGAATAAGTAAATAATACTAAGGAAAAAGTATGACAAAATGATAACTTACAAGAGGTTTATCATTCTTATCTGTCTCAATTTTTTCCATTTTGCTGAGAGTATCCATGCCTCCTACAACCCTTCAAAAATATATCCATTAAGAACATGATCTTAGCAATTTAATGTTCTGCAAAATTTAAATATTTAATTTCAAATATAAACTGGAAATAAAAATATGAGTAGTCAACAAACATCTAAAAAATTAAATGGAATTAACATAGAATAAATAAAAAATATGATTATTTAATTTGGTTTTAACTATAATACTTAGCTGTCCAAAATGCACGCAGTAGCAGAATTTTAAAAATGGAGTATATTTCACATGTGCTATTAGAACAAACCATTTTCTAGTACTAATACATCTTTCAGTGCAATAACTGATGTCTTAGAATCTTTATAATAGTTGTTATAAAAGTGCATGTAACATACATTACATTTAAAATGATAAACCCGTCATTAAGTTCACAACAAAAGCAATATGATTAAAATTCATTACATATCCATGCAAGTTAGGAATTATTTTTTAGTGTTGGCTCTCGAAGTGTACATAGTACTAATTTAAAGCAAGTTCATTGTAAATACCCTAGAATTTTTTATTATTTCCAATAAATTTATGTATTCCTTTAGGTTAATATATGAGTAAATATAAAGTCATAAAAATACATAAAATAAAGTTAGGAACTCTTTTTAGTGTTGGTTCTGGAACTAAATATGGAAATTTCAATTTGATGGTGAAATGTTCTCTGCTATTTTTATATGAATGTGCTTCATAATAGATATTTTCATGACAATATTTTAGAAAAAACTTATATTGAGCAGATATAAAATGTAACCAGTATTTTCAAAATATCACAATTAAAAATAAAAGTTTGACAAGATATGACATCTTCATTATGAAGTTACACTGAATAATAAGTTTCAGAGTCATCAACGTAAAAATTGCCACCCAATTCAGTAACTTGAATAACACATTATGTGAAGAATAATTTCTCTGGACAAAAAATAAGTACGTGATTTGTTTACTGGATTAATGCATGTGAAAGTTTAGTGCACTCACCTGATATCCTTACATCAGACTTAAAATAATCAAAAAATGTTATACATAAAAGATAGAGGAAAATATTTCCCCCAATGACTCATTCCTGAAGGAATATTTTTTCTGATAACTTTAAATGGAAATCGAGAAAAACAGTTAAAAATAAGAGCAATCAAGACAGAGAAGAAATTATTTTTTATTTCTTATTTTTAAATGCTACATCAGTCAAATTAAAGTGCTTAAATTTTGATATTCCTCCTCCCTTCAGGCTCATAAAAGTCTGTACTTAGTACTTTTATACTAAACTATTTGATAGAAATTTCTTGTATGTATATTGTATTTATATATTACAAAATAATAATAAAAAATGTTAATAAACAAGGCTGAAAGCTTTCAGATTTTATATTGTGCCCAAAAGGGCATTTTTTTAACATTTTCTGTGCTAACTTTATTTACTAAATATCACGATCTTCACACTTAAACTCATAAAATTGAATTCAATAGCAATATCATAAGATACTTAAAAACAGCATATCTTTAGAATTTCTGACAGACAGTCTTCCAGACTGGAGATAAATATTTTTTTTCTGTACAGTGTTGTCAGAAAAAATGTCTGTGCATTGTCATTGCTCACTTTGAAATCGTTGAGTTTGTTAATTAAAAATTCATTAAAGCTTTACAAAATATGAAACAAATAATAAGACAAATTTGAAATTCAAAATTCAAGCATCCAGGTTCCCATATTCGGGTAGAGGATTACGTTATTCAAAATATGACGGAGGTACTGTCATTTTTTCACAATGCGAGAAACATACACACATTCATGCAGATTCTTCATTATTTAATTTCTTTAAATATAATACGGGGCGATAATATTTGGTGGTAACAATTTAAAAAGTGATTCAGTTTATAATGAAATGCCATTTTGATACTAATAGCCATTCTGGGTTACAGCCCCTTTGGGCTACTAAAGCAATAAAATTTTTTATTGCATACATAAAAGTTGATATTACACTTAAGAATTATGTAACAAATCACAGAAACTATCAAGAAAATTAGTACTCTATGCCACGCTCCACTGCAAGTTGAATTTGAAGAAAAATTTTCAAATGCAGAAAAATGTTTAAATTAAAAAAAATAATAATAATTTCTCTGCCATCAAGCTGTGAAGCCTCAATTATCTATGAAGAATGGCATTGCATTCTGTGAAAAAAAAAATACAGATGAAATACAGCTGCAGGCATGTTCAGGAAAAGAATTAATTGGGTTAAACCAAGGGTTCCCAACCTTTTTTCCACTCATGGACCCTGTAAATCCTAACTCAAAGTATACAGACCTCCAAATACACATAAGGAATATTCTTAAATGAAATATTAATTTGTATCAAAATAAAAAGCTAATAATTAACCATATAAAAATTCCTAAATTAAATATTTATTCATAGGTTATTAAAAAGTAACAATTAAACAATTCCAATAAAATATCAAAAATGTACACGGCACAAAAAAAAAGGGGGGGCAGTTTATATCTCCCATTTTGCAGGGCCGATTGACGAAATTCAAATTGAGTTTTCCATGTCTTGAAAGTGTGACTTAGGATATATATTAGATTTATATATAGCTTTGTTCTAATATAGGAATTTGACACAAAATCAGACTTTTTCTAAAATAACATACCATTTTTTTTTCATATTTTGTTTCTACGACTCAAATTATGCCTAAATATTAAATTTTGTAAAATTTGGTGTGAAATTTATGGAGAAATTCAAAAATTTAACTTTGGCAAATTTTTTTCTGTTTGAGCAAAGAATAATTCACTTGGCGAACTTTTTAATATGTGGCAACACATTTTCCTTTCCTTCCATTGTGCAGGTGAGAAAAAAAAGTCACATCTTTTCTCTCTTTTTACATTGCGGATGAGAGGGAAAAAAGTAACATCCTTCTACTTTCAAATAATTTAACAGAGTACGTAAACCACATTTTTGTTATTATTGCTTTCAACCAATATGCCAAATTTCAAAACGCTCCAATATATAAATTCACGTATATCTTCGTAAATTTTGAATAAAAAGCTCTAATTTTTTGCAGGTATGCTTAGAATTACATCTACTTTAAGATGATTGTAAAACTTTTATAGGTTATAATTGAAAATTTTTTTCAAAAAATTTATAAAATTTATTTAAAAATACAAATTTAAAAAATAAATCATAAAAAATGGGTGAATTTTATTTGGAATGAACCAAAATTTCGAACTGTGTAAGAAGGAATCAAGTAAGTTTCACACAAAAAAGAGATATTAATAAATACATACCAAATTGAATTAACATTGAGGAGCTACAATTTTGAGAGCTAATTTTTTAAAAACTACTTGTGTGATTTTTACAAAACTTGGCAGTTTGGCATAATTTGAGTCATAGAATCGAAATATGGAAAAAAATTGGCATGTCGTTTCAGAAAAAGTCCGATTTTGTGTCAAAATACCTGTATTTGAACAATGCTATATATAAATCTAATACATATCCTAAGTCGCGCTTTTGAGACGTGAAAAATGCGGTTTGAGTTTTGTCAATTGGCCCAGTAGAACAGGAGATATAGAAATGTCCCTTCCCCCCTTTTTTTTACAGTGTACATTACACTTTTAGAACATTTTAACTGATAAAACTGAAACGTATCTTTATTTAAATGGTTAAAAAACTATTTGAAACACAGGAAAAAAAATAGAAATTTATTCTCAAGGCTATTAAATATGATCCCACTGAAACAGCAAGTCTTACTACTGAGATTCTTGTAGCTTATGTTTAGATATCAGCATATTAAAACTATGAAATATCTGGCTGATTTTTTCTACTTGTGCAATTTCCTTCAGCATTAAGCATTAGAGGTGAAAAGGAAATTGTAATATGGAATGTATTTATGTGCATAAATTAAAAAAATGGATTGAAAATCAATATTTATTTTATTTTAGAGATGGGGTTCAGCTGCACCTACTACTCACCTCAGGAGCCACCACTGCTTGTAGAAGTTTATGAAAACATAATTCACCAGAACAATTATGTTCAATAGCACAACAATACAATTCACCACAATGATACTGATTTGAAATCACTACTTCTGACAGACTGACTTTTTTTAGATTAGTTGGTGCTTAAATAATAATTTTTTCTTTGAGAATCTTCTATGGATGTCAACTGAAGAAGGTTTCAGAAAATATAAGTATTTTCTAGCTGCAAATTTCTAGACTTTTCAAGCCTCAGCTTATTTTATTACTATACTGATAAATAAAAATAAATTGTTTTATTAATAATTTTTATCATAAGCCCTTCAGTTTATATAACAGACTCTTGAAATAAAATTTTGTCTTGTGAAACCTTCTTAAAGCTTCTGTGAATCCTGGTTGAGAAATGTTGAGTTAAACAAAAACTGCTTTATTCCAAGGCAGGGTACAATTAATTATCTTTTATGATAAAGCACTTAAGATCTGACTATCTGCCTCAAGAGAGATGCTTTTGAAGAACTTTCTGAAGGAGGATTATTCCTTATATATGATGTAAACTGTGACAACCTCATTCAGCTACTTAGGCATATAATCTGATATAAAATATCAATGTCTAGTGGTTTATCCACTCAGCCAACTAGTAAACTCACTTAGGGATTTTCTTTTTCGCGGTGCAGTTTAATATAAATACATGCATCATCTACCTTTAAGCATGAAATATCATACCTATCATTCCAAAGTGGAACATTATATAATTTCAAAATGATTAATAACAAAACTAAGAAATAATCTGTTTTGCTAATCTTCGTAATGTTAAGATCATTCGTGATGGATGAATAATCAGACCGAGGGGTCTTCTAAGTATTTTTTTTAAAACTTAATAAAGATTTCTTGATTAATAAAATGTAAATCAACAGTACAGCCATACACACAAAAACTACCGCCTAATGCCGCTCTGAACAGTCGCGTAGCGCGACTTACCTACAGCATCTATAAACACAAAGTCTCGCACAAAAAACCTCTTTCCTCCCTTTTACATTAATTTCAGAAGGAAACTGCACAGTGAGGGTCCTTATGAGTTTCTTCTGTGAAAATTCCTTTCCGGTCATTTAGCGGACACCTGGTGATAGTTCGCAAAGAACTCACACCCGCATCCTTAACTTCCATAATTAATTTACCTGAAGATTAGTTCTCTTGAAAACAGGAAGTACTCTAATTTAAAACGGACATTTTATCAAAGATGAGAACCATCACATCTTGTGCTCTTTTTTAGATAAAATGTTTTTAACTATTTATAAGATATATCAGATTAAAAATTTATTTATTCCTTATATGATATATATCACTTTGACGTCCCTTCTTTATTCTATTTTCATAAATTTATCAAAGCATATTAAGCATATTAACCTTAAACTTTGTATTCAGAATACAATAAACCTGTTGTGATAACCACCTCTTTAAGATGACGTCTTCTGAAAGTGACCAGTATTTCAAGAACATAAATAAATACTAGTGCTGAATTTCACCTTTCTAGGACAAACATCATCCCTGTCCACGTGCAGTCATCTTAGAGAGAATTATAATTTTTCTTCATAGTTGGTCCTCTTTATTAAAATCTTGGCACACCACAGGATCCAAAAACTTTTGAGACTGGCTAGAGAAGGTAAATGTGCAGAGACAATATGCACAAAGACATTCCAGTGATTTTAAATGAGATTAAGGTTTGGAGAATATGGAGGCCACTTCTTAAGAAAAATGCCCGCACTCTCCATGCAGTCATTAAGAAGAAGTCTCACAATAAGGTGTAGGACTTCATCCCAATATTGT
The DNA here is from genome assembly GCA_000611955.2 of Stegodyphus mimosarum. Classification (NCBI taxonomy): domain Eukaryota; kingdom Metazoa; phylum Arthropoda; class Arachnida; order Araneae; family Eresidae; genus Stegodyphus; species Stegodyphus mimosarum. Next base: position 368,662 of record KK120562.1, on the reverse strand, counting down.
GCAGCTGTCATAGTCTGTCTTTACACAAGTGCAGCAGGGTGTGATATTGAAATTCTCACCCATACCCCATTGTTGCCACCTCTGAATGCATAATGTTCAATAATGTTCTGAGTCTGTATATCTCATTCTCTCCAGACCTTTACATACTCGTTAACTGATTCCAGAGCAAATATGTGCAGTTCTGAGAACAAAATCTTGCAGCAACCTGAGACAGTTCAATGTTGAAGACACCAATTTAATCTTGCTCCTCTGGATTTGGGCAGTCAGTAAAACACAAACACTTAGTACTTGGCGTACAGTCTGTACATGTGAGGACTTCAGCCCACAGTATTGGCAGATATTTTCTAACCAAGTGACTCTGCAATTACAGACATAACAGTTCTAGAGGTCATTCGTCAATTTTGCTTGGCTACTATAGCAATATACTGATCTTCAGAAGGAGTGGTAATTCTTGATTGACCAGGCATAGGTTTTCAGACAACTATTTGACTTGCTTGTAATTGTTTCCACATTTGCGAAATTACTGAATGATCATCACCATAGAAAAGAGCAACATCTTTGACTAACTATCCTGCTTCATTATGTCTGACAGCACAGCAGTGCTTACTATCATCTATCACTCAATTTCTTTCAGTTTCTTCTTTTACGAAAGTTATAAGTGCTTTGTATCATCATTAAAATGAATCGTCTCAAACCTTCAGAATACTAACATCCTCAGGCACTACCTAATTAGTATATGATCAGAGAGTCACCTGTAACTGTCTGTAACACAGTATTTGCATACTACATCAGCAGCAGTTTTAACCCACTCAAATTCAGCTATGCTTTTGAAAATTGCATACTTGCATTGCATTCTTAATTCCTAGAATCCAGTGCATTATACCCACACATTAGTATTAACAAAAGTATATGATGAGGTGTTGAAAATCATAAAATTTAAGTACAGAAGTAATTTAACATATTTTGCAATAATTTTTTCAACACATTCTTATGGAATGCATATTTCACATTTCATGAACAAGTTTATATATTTAAAAAGTTAAAGAATAACTTTAAAAAAAACAGCTATGTTAATGACAAGTACATAGTATTAATTGATATTTTATGAATAGTTTCAATACCCTTAATTTACAGAGAACAGTAAAAATAAATACTTGATGGAATATTTGTTAATTAATTCCCCTCGCCCAAAACAGAATGCTCACTGCAATTATCACAAAAGAAGGAGATAAGTTAGCAAGCCCTAGAGCAAAGGGTTATTAACCAGGGGAAATTTTCTCTTAAAATCATATAAATCTAAATAAATGTATAAATATTTTTCTGAGTTTTGGAAAGGAAAGGGAGAATGATCTTATAGCAATGATGAAAGAGGTGCATGCACTAGAGTATTTACACAACAAGATTTTGAAAGCAATTAATACAAACTCTTTACCTGAATGACTGATAAAAAGTTATCAGTTATTCTGGCAAATAGCCAAACAAATCTGAAAAACATTAGTAGTTTAACCCATTTCTATTTTCAGCAACTGAATAGGCAGATCACACAAGGTATCTATGGTTTCTGTCATATGTAATACAGTAGTTGTGTTTAGAAAATTACCCTTCAAAGCACCCCTTCCAGCAGCAGAATGCCCTAGAATGTTTGCAGATTGCATAAAGTATATTACCATTTTTAACTACTACTTTATTCCATATTCTTACAATGATATTTATGCTTTGCTCTCCAAATTGCTCATTTTTTCCCCTTTTTATTGGGGTCAGTAAACTTTTTGTCTGTTCTACTTTCTAATTGCTCTGAACCAATTACAAACTGTGGTACTAGTATGATGCCTGATAATTATGATCAAATAATAATTTCAAAGAGATTTATTTGTAATGATTAAACTAGAATATGTGGAAAAGAAGCACATCAATGTGAAATTTTCAATTTGGCAAAGTACAATTTTAGATTAATATTGGTTTAAAGAAATATTCGTTACATTTTCAGGGTCCTTGGTCGCCTCATGAATTAAAATTCTCATTAAAATGCATCAAAAATTTCTATTAAATCAAAGTTCTAAAATCTACTAATGTACTACTAGCATCAGATTATTCAGTTATTATAATATTAGATTTCAGTTTATCTAAGTGCTCACTGCCAATCATGTTTTTACAGAATACCATTTACAATACGTAGCATAGCAGTACTTAAAAATGTTTATATACCCAGTATGATTATTTTGATGTACAGTCAAATAATGTTTCTTCATATGCACATTACAATTTTATATTTGTTAACAGATTTTGATACTTGCACTTGATTTACTTATGTTCTCAGAATTTAAATGATATTGTAGATTAGTTCGCAGCAATATAAATTATTTATAATTTCTTTTAAACTTATTTCTGTAATTAATTTTTTACTTTAAACTGCTTTTTACGAATAAAAATTTTAAATTCAAATTTCATTCCTTGCAGCAATGGTGCAAGAGAATTATTTAAATTTAATTTAACTTTACTATATTCTTTTGAAACAATATATAATATATATATTCCTATGTTTCTCTGCTAGGGCTGCATACAGAAATGTTCTTTCACGTTTCATTGAAAACCTCAGGGAATAAAAACACAACCAGCACTAGTGACATTGCTCGATAATGGCGATCATCTCGTCCCCAGTCAGCTTCAATCAATAAAGGTAATTCAGATTTTTTATTATTATTATTTAAAAGTCACCTAGTATAACTGTTACATGTATAGATATACACACGCACACATATATTCTTAAATCATTAGGAATTAATATGTACAAAAATAGATGTCACTTCTTCGCTAAAGAAATCGTAAGTATATTACTTCAGTTTACCCTGTTCAGATAAAAACTACAAAGATATACCAATAGTTAAAGACTTGTCTTCAGAACATTCATCCTGCATTCCTATATTACTTTATATACACATATATATATATATATATATACATATACATATATATATATATATGTATACACAGGGTAAATCTGAACAAGTGGGCAAAACTTTAGGCTGTGATAGAAGGCAGCTATATGAGCAGGCTTCACACCTGCATTACAGCTGGCTAGTGGGATTGACACACATCTGCGAAGACACCAGGCATTTCTCGAATATCACTGGCAACAACATCAATTCTGATGACCAAATCCATATTGGTTTCAATGGAGCACTTGGAAATTAGGCTTTCCATATGGCCCTAAAGGAAAGTGTCCAAACACGAGAGATCCAGTGATCTTGGTGGCCAAGCTATGGGACCACATTGACCAATCCATTGCCCTGGAAATCTCATGGTTCATATAACCAGCAATCCTCTCAGCAATCCACAGCAGAGAATTGTAATGGATACAAAGACCGACTGTTTTTATACCATTTATTTACAATGCCACCTAGTGGCTCACCATTTGCTTTCCGACCATATATTCTATTATGAATATTGCTCGCATAGCTGCATTCCTTCATCCTCTTACCTAGTTGTTCAGATTCACACTTTATTATATACAGTACAAAGCCCGTAATCCGGACTCGTCGGGACCTCAGCGATTCCGGATTAGGGGTTTTTCCGGATTATAGATCATCAATTTAAATCTGATAAGATGGCACACAGAAATTATACAATTAAAAATACGAAACAGTAATTTATGAAATAAAGAGCAATTACGATCTAAAGGGTATCAAATTTTACAAAAAAAAAAAGCTTAATATTTATTTGTTTACTTTATTAAACATTTCTTTCAATGTAAGTTGTTTAAGTTGCTTCGTTTTTTGTGCTAATACTTTCTCTTTAATTCTATAAACAGACATAATTTCTTGTTCAGCTACAAAGTTCCATTGTTCAAGTCCTGTAATTACTGTGTCAAGAATACCGACTAACTTCTCAATCGAAATTTTTTTGTTTTCAATAACCTCTCTGTCACTTTCTTCACTATCCGAAGCGGTATCTTCTGGATCTAGAACCATACTACAGATTTTGCCATCCGTTAATTGATTGATGATTGGGGCATTGTTGTCGCAATGAAAAACTTTTGTTATATTATCTTCATTTATTACCGCTTCTCCACATTTCTTTATATAACCCAATAACCGGAAAATTTCACCTTTAGTTTACGATGTCCGAAAACCTTCAAATTCACGACTATCATCTTCATCGTCCTCACCATGAAATATGGCAGCTGGCCATAAATTATGCCAAGCATTTTTTAACGTATCTGGAGACACATCCTCCCACAATCTTGCGATGCTCCACATAGCAGATTTTCTGCTAAAATATTTCAAAAATTCTTGAATAGTTTTGCCGTTGTTAAAGAAATTTAACATAGTTTTTAAAAATGCTACTTTATATTTGCATTTCAGTACGTGCACTATTACCATATCCATAGACTGAATGATAGACGTACAGTTTGGAGAGAAGAATAATACATTATCTTTCACTAAAACTTTAAGTGAAGTATGGTTGAACAGCTGTCAACAATCGGGACTATTTTTGAGTCATCAGGTAAACCAACCGAATTGAAATATCGCCGAGCCTCGGGTATAAAATGATTTTCAAACCAATCATTCATGAACGTTTGTGTCATCCATGCTCTTTTACTTGTGCGATATATAACAGGGAAAATCGTTACTCCTTTAAATGCTCGAGATTGTGCATGCTTTCCGATTACGAAAAGTTTGCAGTTGTGGGTTCCTGCAGCATTTGCGCATGCTAAAATTGTTAATCTCGCTTTGGAATCTTTGACACCAGTTGGAGCCTTTTCTGTAGAGGTTGCCAAGGTATTTCATAGTATATATTGCCAGAAAAGACCAGTTTCATCAGCATTGTAAATTTGTTCTGGAGATAATTGTTCACTAGTGATGAGTTCAATGAATTCATCTGCAAATTCTTCAGCAGCTTCAGTATCAGCTGAAGCTTTTTCACCTGAAATTTTTAATTGTTTTATACCATGGAGATTTTTAAATTTGGTTAATCCCCTGTCGAAGATGTGCACTCAGTGTTTAAGTTCATTTCTTCGTGAAATATTTTGGCTTGAGCCATTAGCATTGGACCCGTCAATGGCATGGCCTTGCTGTGACACTGTCTCACCCATTCAATCATCACTTTGTCATGATCGTCACTTTTAGCATAACGAACCCTTTTTCTGTTATTCATTGCCAGTGGGGTGTCGGAATCCACAAAAAATTCCAAAAGTTCCTTTTTCTGTTTGCTTATGTCATATACAATTGACTTTCTAATGTCATACTCCTCGCATAATTTTGAGACAGATATGCCGTTATCCATTTTTTGCAGAAATTCCACTTTTTGTTTGATATACACAGTCCAGTCACATTAATGTGACCATCTGTCAAAAGCCAGAATAACCACCTTTCGCAGAGCGGACTGCTGCGAGACGTGCAGGAAGAGAGTCACATAGGTCCCTGAAGGTGTTCTCCGGGATGTTGAGCCATGCCGACTCTAATGCCGTGGCCAGCTGCGCTAGATTACGCGGTTGAGGATCCATGGCGCGAACAACTCGATCGAGATGGTCCCACAGATGCTCGATTGGGTTTAAGTCAGGTGAGTTTGCTGGCCAGGGGAGGACGGTAAACTCATCCTGGTGCTCTTCGAACCACGCACGTACACTGGCAGCTGTATGGCACCTCGCATTGTCCTGCTGGAAGATGCCATCATCCTGAGGAAAAACAATGCGCATGTAGGGGTGAACATGGTCCGCAAGGACAGATGCGTACTTGTATTGATCCATTGTGCCTTCCACAATGATCAGTGAACCTAGAGAATGCCAGGAAAACATTCCCCAGACCATAATGCTCCCGCCTCCAGCTTGGACCGTTCCGGCAATGGTTGCAGGGTGGTTCCTTTCAGAGGTTTCACGCCTTATACGCCAACGTCCATCTGTCCGATGGAGCATAAAACGCGATTCATCCGAAAACGCAACCTGTCGCCACTCAGTGGACGTCCAGCTGCTGTACTGGCGTGCAAATTCTAGCCTTCGCCGTCGATGAACAGCAGTCAGCATAGGTGCACGAACCAGGCGTCTGCTTCGGAGGCCCAGACGCAGCAATGTTCGCTGAATAGTACTTTGGGAGACACTTTTGGTAGCCCCTTGGTTCATTTTGGTGGTCAGTTGCTCAACGGTAGCCCGTCTATCTGCCCGAACGCATCTCCGCAACCGTCGTTCGCCTCTGTCATCTATGGCCCGTGGTGCACCACATTTGCCACGTCGCTGATTTTGGACAGTCCCATTTTGCCATGCACGGTACACTTTTACCACGGCGGCACGCGAACAGTTCACAAACTCAGCCGTTTCGGAAATGCTTCCACCCTTGGCCCGAAAGCCAATGATCATGCCCTTTTGGAAGTCGGATAAATCGCTTCGTTTCTGCATTACGCCAACGATTGAAATGTTTTCCGAAGCCCTCACACACCCTTTATATACGCTCAACTGCACTGTGCTGCCACCTGCCTTCTGTGATTGGTTATTTAACTCTGAACATGGAAAGTACGTGGTGGTCACATTAATGTGACTGGACTGTGTACATTGAAACATGTTTTTGCTTTGTAAATCCTTTGGTAGCTCCAGAATTGGAAACTCTTTTTGACATAATCGAAAATTCAAGCTTAATTTTTATAAAATTGCTCTAACAGTCTGCAAAAAAATAATAAGCCGGATCTAATTAGAAGATTAAGGAACAGCGCAATCTGCAACATTAACTGAAATGCCTTAGAATCAGTAAAGATAATTTTAGCCTAGCTTATCTCTTTGAAATACAGACCCTTTGCTATTCTGTATCCTCAAAATACTGAACCGCCCAAAATACTTTTTGAGTTTCACAGCAATTTCCTCCCCTCCTCGTCCATTAATGCAGAAAATAGGTGTGAAGATTTCGAATGACATCCTTTGTACTTTCTAACAAAGATTCCATTAGGCTTTGACCCCATTCTTTATAAAACTATTCTGAAGGTCAGACCAACAAGCCTTTCTGGCTTTGTTATGATCACGACTGAGATTTTGTTTATTTCCATTATTTTTACAGGACCTTTATTGCTGTTGAAAGCTTAAAAGCACACTGTACCACAAAAGAATCAACAACAAAATGTCACGAGCAACCAAATGATAAACCTTTTAGGACAAGCTGTCTGCAGTAAACTGATACAATGCATTTGGAGAAACTGCACCTGCTACTGCATACCTTAGTGGGAGGGATGAAAACCAGATTGCAATCTCAGCCGTTTTCAAAAATCTCCACATGTTTTATTATGGAAGGGAAAAAAATCAAAAAATTAAATGCACATGCATAAAGCATATAAAAAAAAAGTTTGTGGCTTTGAGGTCTAGATTATAGATCATTCCGAGCTTAGTACAGTATACAGTATGAAAGGAAATGTACTTTTGATGTAGAGTCAAACTAATATGTTTCTTCATACGTATATACAGGGTGAATCCCTGGAGACAAATTTAACATACACAATGATCCATGTGTGTATGCATATATTTATATACATAGTCAGATCCGTAAGTTTCTCACCTGATATTCTGCTAAAAGAAATAAACAACACTTTAATAGGTTATATTTCAGTACGGCTGCGTTTTTCACACTGTTTAATAAGCAATATTATACTTCTGGAAAAATAATCTTCTGAAAGTCAAGTTTCAATTTGTAGAGTATATAATAAATACTTGAAACTAAATCTGGGCTGTAAGGTCAAACTTCTCAAACCCACATTGCTGTTTTTGAATGGTACTGACACATTGTTATTTCTGAGTACTCACACATTGTTATTTTTAAGTTGCTGAATGAAGTCATATTGCACAGACTTTATTCTATGAAGCTTCCTATGCAAAATGTACAAAACAGTTGTTTTAGATAGATCCAGTGTTACTGCTGTTTAATTTTTAGTCTTCTATTACTCAATATTCCCTCTTGGACACAAGTAATATTTTCTGTTGTCAGTGCCTCCAGTGATAGACCTTCACCAGAATCATTTACAGATTCTCAGCCCATGCAAATCTGCTTTACCGATCTTTCACTGTAGAATAATATAGAGACAAATTTAACACACACCTGATCTAAGTTTCTTTAATTTATTTATTTTTAGATTAATTAAAATCTCTAATCAAGATTTTAATTGCAGAACAACACTTAGTTTTAAGCTATACTCAATGATACTACATTTTAAGCTCAAATATCAGCATTGCATTCATTGAAAATGTACACAATTTCTCTAAGGAAACTTTAGAACCTTCCCCATTCAATTAAAAAAAGGTGTCTCATATTCTTATTTTCATAATAAAAGCAGTGGAGCTCTCTAAAACACTGGGAGAGAATTTTGTACTAAATGAACAGATGGCTCACAAGTTGGAAAGATGGAAATAAATTTTTTTTTCATAAAAACCTGCATGGTGAGGAGGAAGAGTTATATCATCGGATAGCTGACAACTGGATACTAAATATTTTCCATGGTTTCTAAACAAGTTAATCAATATGCACTATGAGCCTGAAAATGAAGAAGACAGTGCTGTTTATTGACAAAAGCAGAAAACCTTGATATTTCAGAGGAATCAAGAGTTTACCTTAACTAATCATAGCAACAAGAGCTCATGCATGACAAGCAGCATTTTAACTAATTTTCTTCCAAAATCGGACACAGAACTGAAGAATGAAAAAAGTAGCTTTACCAGTTAGATAACTGTACAGCACATACACCTCTGACCTCTTTCTGAAAAATATTACTGTCCTTTTCTATGAGGCGGGGCACCTGTACCTGAGCACAAATATCTAGAACCGACCGCTGCTGGTAGGAGACCTGGTGTTTGATCTGAGGGTGCAGACATCGAGGTATGGAGGCCTAGCCTCATCTCTCTCATTCTAGCATCAGCCTCCTCGTGGCACCCACTGGAAACTAAGTTGGCTTTGGCTGGCATAGGCTAACGATGCTGGACAACCATCTCTGTGGTTTTACTGGGCAGAATTTCTGGAACCGACCATTTACGGGAGGAGACCTGGGGTTCTTCCAGACTACTGCCTAGACTTGCGTTAGACAGCTTTGGCCTGCAGAGTAAATAATCAGTCTTCACAGGACTAGAGCGCTAATTCATACTACGGTAGGTTCAGGCTTGGCAGGGATCGTACTGGTACTGCCGTGTTCATTCCTTTTGCCGTGGTGTAGTTATATAGTGGAGAGAAGTAAAGGCTGTCTTGTTTGGTCATGCCCCCGTTGGCAGGGCCGATTTGCTGTTAGTGAGCGGACGGTTATGCTTGAGGTTGTCAATGGCCGTTTGAACCCTCAATGGGGAACAGCCACTAATGCATCACTAAATGGATACCTGAAATTCCTAGAAGTATCTTTTAAAGTCTGAGTGCTGATTTTGTGGCTTAGATTATTGATCAACCGGAGTGGTGCCCCATGTTATCAATTTGAAGAGTCTTTTTTGACTTAGTTTCCTCTTCTCCGCCTAATGGGGTTGCAGAAGGAGTGTGGACTGACAAAACTGCTGAGCTGGTATAATGAGCTTTGTCCTTGCTACTATCCGATTACAGGCAGGGGGCTGGCCTGGCCGATTGGCACATGGCCCATGAGATCACCTCTAGAGGCTGGACGATATTTCTGTGTAAGGCGCGGAATAGAGTTCTTTCTTTCTGGTGTTCATGTCTCTTTCTATGAATACAGCTTCTAACACTCAGCCTTTAACCTGGGTATTATATAAGCTTTCATATGTCTTAACATAAAAGATGTTCAGACACTGATAAACAGAATTGAATCTTGCAAAAATGCATTTTGAATGAGATAACTAAGTTGTTATCTCTGCTAGCGGTCACGCATACAACAATCAATGCAAATGCTCAATCTCTCAAAACACAGTTAAAATCTGCTTTTGAAAATACAGCTTTTAAGTAGAAGAGTCAGAGGAAATATAAGCTACAGCTGATGCTTCAGACAGCAGTGAGAGAAGTTAGGAAGACTCATTTCTAGATTATATGCCAATTGAAGGCAACATTGAGACACAATGTGTAAAATTGACTATGGTAGTATAAAAAGTATTAAACTGCAGAAACTGATACTAATAAGTAATAAATAGTAAATAAATGATATGGGAACATCAACCAAAAGTAGAAGAGTACTGCAAATTCTATGAAAAATTCTTAAATTGAGAGCTTTTAACTAAAAAAGCTAACTGCAGTTTTATGTAATTGAGAATACAAGTAAAAACACTATTGATAAATAATACAAAACAAACACAGATGAAACAATACTTTGTAGATCTTGTTAGTTAATTTTTTTAAGTATATAATTATAAAAATTTAAAAAGTAAATTTCAAAATTGCATAAATATTTTAATTTTTAACATTAATTTTGGATTAATTGTTAATTATTAATTACTAGATAAGTTTAAAACTGATGTTAAAATTTGAAATAAACAAATCAATGTCTATCAGACCAAGCCATTTATTAAATCTAAATATGAAAATGATTTTAATACTCGGGTACTGTATGTATATATATATAATTACAAAACATCTTTTAAAAAACAAAATTTAAACATGCCTAGTATTTTTGCACATTAAGCTGCTGAAAAAATATCAGTAAAGAGATAAAGTAAGAAATTTAGAACTACTTTGTCACAAAGACGAAAATTGAAATTCATAATTAATAAATTTCAAATAATCCTATAAATGCAATTTTTAAAAATGTTAAAACCAAAACCCATAAACAAGCATACTCCAATTAAAAAATTTTATGAAATTTAAAAAACTCAAAAGAAGAGTATTTCAGTCAACTTCAATGCCACTTCATCAGAGGAAAGGAATATCGAAATCTCTCTTCTACCAAAATCTTTGCTTTTTTGTATCCAGAATTAGCCGATGAACCATTTCAATGCATTTTAATTATAATAGTTCACCTGAAAATTCTGGCATTTCCCCAAAGCAAGGGTAAAAACAACATACATTTTAATGAGAATCTTATACCTTAAATAAAGAGAATACCATTCACTTAGCGAAAACAAAAGTGAAATAATAAAATACTTCAATGAAAAAAATTGATCAAAATTTTACCTTTAAACATAAAGCAAATAATCCAATGTATTTAAAACGTAAGTGAAATTATAAAACTTAGATGAAAAGACATAATTAAAACCACAATAAGAAATTAAAAACCTTGAGCACTTTCATTATACTACTACCGAAACAAGGACATTTTGTTATAGTTTTAACATACAGGTTTGCCATTTTGGCTTCATTGGCAAGAAAGTAATTGCTCAAAAGATGGAGCAAATTGCTAAAATTTGGAACAAAAGATGCAATTTTGAAACCGAAATAAAATCTTTAAAATATTAAATGAAAAATTCTTTTAATTTTGACAAAGAAAAAGATTACTTATGAATTGAAAGAAATTAAAGTAAATTCTGACTCTTTTAAAACAAAAATGTGAAAAAAGACCATCATTCATTGTAAAACTTAAATTTTAAAATCAATTATTCTTTAAAAACAGTACCTTGTTTTGATTGTAGTATTATATTATGAAAGTGCTCAAAATTCTTAATTTCTTATTGTGAGTTTTAATTATGTTTTTCAACCACATTTTATAATTTCACTTACTTTTTAAATACACTAGGATTATCTGCTATATGTTTAAAGATAATACACTGATTTTTTTTTCTCACTGAAATATTTTATTATTTCACTTTTGTTTTCAATTCTTTAAGTGAAAATATAGAATTCTCTTTATTTAAGGTACAAGATTCCAATTACAATTTATTTTGTTTTTTCCTTGCTTTGGGGAAGGGCCAGACTTCTCGGGTGAACTATTATAATTAAAATACTGCTATATGTTTAAACACAATACATTGATTCTTTTTTCTCACTGAAATATTTTATTATTTCACTTTGTTTTCAATTCTTCAAGTGAAAATATAGAATTCTCTTTATTTAAGGTACAAGATTCCAATTACAATTTATTTTTTTTTCCTTGCTTTGGGGAAGGGCCAGACTTCTCGGGTGAACTACTATAATTAAAATACATTGAAATGGTTCACCGGCTAATTCTGGATACAGAAAAGCAAGGATTTTTGTAGAAGAAAGATTTCAACTGGTTTCAATGTTCCTTTTCCCTGATGAAGTGGCATTGAAATTGATTGAATTACTCTTCTTTTGAGGTTTTTAAATTTCTTTAAATTTCATAAAATTTTTTAATTGGGGTATGCTTGCTTAAGGGTTTTGGTTTTAACATTTTTAAAAATTCTTTGCTGCATTTATAGGATTATTTGATTTATTAATTATGAATTTCAATTTTTGTCTTTGCGAAAAAGTAGTTCTAAATTTTTTATTTTGTCTTTATTTATATATATGTGTGTAAGATTAAAAATATGTAAATCAAAATTATAATTTAAATTAGCAATAGTTCTTTTTATTCCCCATTTTAATTTGACTATTTCCCCTTTCTGTTTGTTTTAAATGGTTTATAATATTTCTGGACTGTGTCTTTCCAGTTAATTCATTCATGCTTATGTAATTCTCCTGCATTAATGCATTGCAGACGGTTGTCATCCAATTGCAAAGCTAAAAATTTAAACAAAGAAATCAAGTCTATTAATGCCACAGCTACTACTGATCAGCCCTTTATTTTTCTGCCTCACCTTGCTGCCAGCCACACAGAGTTTACTTTTTGCTTCATCATTTGTCTAAGAAGATAAAAACTGCACAAAAGAAGGGGTTCATCTCTCCCCCATAAATGTTGCTGTTTATGTGTATCTGTTTATGCTTGTTCTGTTAAAAAAATAAAATTATGTGTTTAAATCAGTGGCCAAGTCTGAAAGTTTTTCTTCTCTGTTCTTTCATCTTTAAGTACACATGCAGCTGTTTTCTGAATCCTCAAATCATCTACTAAGTTATTACATTTTAATTAGTCGGACAGGATCCCTTAAGTGCCTAATGAAAAATTTATTCAGGAAGCTCTTCAAATACTCATTTGTGCATATAATACAGAATATAATCATTTGCATATAATACAGAAAATAGATAATGTGTAAAATATTAAATGTTATTAAGAATCCAGAAATAATAAAAAATTAAGAAATTGAGTAATTGTGATAGTTTACATGACTAATGTAATTGAATCAAAAATTATTTTGAAATTATGGTAAGTGAATGTTATAATTAATTAATAATTGTATAATGTATAATTTATAAATAATTTTATGTAAAGACAGAATATATTGAGAGAGTGCTGGTTCAGAAACAAAGGCTCATTTTTACCTCTGTATAATTGTTCCTTTTACTCTCTTCATATGAGATAAACTTTGAAGACCTTAAGAAAAAATGCAATTTTTTTAACATAAAATTATTTCCATTTTTATTTTTTCATATAATCGAGTATGTTTTTATTTATTTATTTCAATATATAATGGAATGTTTTTGTGCAGTTCACTAAGCTAATTCGAAACTCAAAATTCCAAAAACTAAAACCTTTCTCTTAAAAAGCTTCCATACTGAATAACTATGAACTTGCTTTTCTGCACCTCGGACTAGGTTGAGCTGCTTGCTGCTTTTATTTTGCAGAGCTATCAAAAATGTGAAATGCTGAAATAGGTATTGTATGTAAATATATGTATTCTTTTTATCATGTTTATATTCCTTTTTTCATGTGTGACATCCATATATATATTTATTCAGCATTCATTCTACTTTTTTATTTCCCTCTTAAACTAAATTACTTATATTAAAGAGTAAGCATAACTGAAATCTCACCTTCCAAAAATTGAATGCTTTTTATCCAAATGTTGACAAGAACGATATGTGATAAAGCTGAAATTTAAAAAATTACTTATTACATGATTTTAAAAATTAATTCACAAAGAAGTCTGAATTAACTTAAAATTGCAACACATATAACGGAAAGCTCAGTTAGTTATAAAACTTAATTTAGCAATATCAAAGATTTAATTTTCTTACTTAAGTATCAAGTTTTCATTTAAATGAATAAAATAAATTGCTTTAGTGCAATTACAAATATAAAACTGCAGGTAAAATATACTAACAACTGAGATTTATTTGTATTTGGGCCTGAATTTGCCATACTGAGAATTCCTCTGCCTTGATGACTAAGATTTGGGCTAAATTCATCTTTAAAAGCTTTTTTCCAAACTGATTCTCCACCATTCCCAGTACCAGTGGGATCACCACCTTGAATCTATTGAAAATTGGAAAATAGTTTCAAGTTATATTACATGATATATATATGACTCCATTAAAATGTGCCTAATAATTCTAAAATACTCACCATGAAATTACGGATTGATCGATGAAAAATAGTACCTTCATAATAGCCATTTTTTGCTAACTTAATGAAATTTTCACACGTTTTTGGTGTAATTTCACAGTGTAATTCCAAATTCAGTGGCCCTAAGTTAGTTACAATTCGTGCATATCCTTTTTTCTTCACTCTACCATATCGCACTACGTCATCATCCAGAACAGCTATATATAACAAAATTAAAAAATTTCACGTAGCAATAAGTATTTTTTAAGCACATTTTTAACTAAAGAATTCATATTACACAAAACAATTATTTTAAGCTTTAAAAAAAATCCATTTTAAAGAGAGACCCTGAAAATCAATATACATACCAGCCATTACATCAAATTCAATTTGCCAGTTTAAACATAGTATAATGAAAAGTATGCACATTAAAAATTATACCAAATCTAAGCAATTCCTTCAGCTTTGAATGAAGAAGAAAAACTCTTCCAGAATATTCAATTAATGTGTCAAGTTTGAATATTTTTATCAATAGCACATATAATAAGACTTTTCTATATAAACTGCTTGTTCAATAGTTTATCAAGAAATATTAGAAAGTGATGCATATGAAAGATCATTATAAGCAGCATTTAAAATTTACTAGAAATAAACTACAGCATAAAACTTTTTAAATGATTAGAACTGGATTAATAAAAAAAAAGTTTTCATTAGCTATGAAGAATCCATTACATTAAATAATATATGATATAGCATAAATATAGTGAAAGTTAAATATATGGAGATTCTGTAATGGAAGGAAAAAAATGAAAACTAGATTATTATATTTGTGTTTTCCCATTAAGTTCTTTGAGTGTTCTGTCGTTCAGATGGTATAGTGGTTAGGGGAGCCCACTACGGTACTGAACTGGCCTGGTTTCGAATCCCAGAGAAGACATGGATGTTTGTAAATGGTGTCGGTGCAGAATGGCGACAATTTAAATATTACAGCGAGCCCAAAAGTCTTCTCGTATGGATTGGTGTTACCGAAAAGGGGTGGGAGACCCCCTGGATCCCCCCGAGGTGCTCTCCCTCAAAATCGAGGGTGGAAAATAGAAGTCCAACCTCCCTTCAGAGTAGGTTATGGCATGTATCGTTCCATGTGGTAATGGACATGACAATAGCAACAGACTCTGATCTTGAAATCTGAGAAATTTATATACCATCAGACAATGTATTTTATTATATGTTGATTAAACTTAAAGTAGTTTGAAATTTTAATTGAAAAAACATGAAGCTTGCCTCCTGTAGGCTTCTACACCCGAAAAAGAGAATTGGTAGGGCATTTTAATAAATAATCATTATATTGGTCTCTCAAGCAATTTTCAAATTTTACTTCTGCTGAAACAATCTACAAAATTTCCTCCACTTATAAATTAGTTCTCCCTGAAACTACTTCTTCACTTTAAACTTTCATGTGACAACCAGGCCTAAAAGTGACCAGCATTTGGCAGAACATAAATAAACATCAATATTAATAATTATAATACATTTCTCTGAAAAGACCACTCTCTAATCTAAATGAGAAAACCAAATACATTTATTCATGACAACCAAAGCATATTAACTTTAGCACGAATGTAAAATATTTCCAAGTAAAATACAAATTAATATATCTCCAAACGGGGGGAAATGGGAACACAAACAGGGATATAGCTGTTCATAAATTTTTGAAACAAACCTGATCCATATCTCAGCATGAGGTAATTTATCTTACAGACTTGCTTATGACACAATATACTCTAAATCAGTGGTTTCAAATTATCAAACTGAAAATACACTTTTGTGTATTTGTTTCAAATAAAATGCTTATAGCTTTAGAAACATAGAGATACAGACAGAGCTCATGTGCACAACAGAGCTATTGAAGGAATAAAACAGTAGCATGAATAGTTTGGGGCTTCTTTGTCACAGTATGCTTGTTTTCCCCACCACATGACAAAAATAAGGTGGGAGAATTTCTCATGCTGGTACAATCAAAAAATTTAGTTTGCCAGCCGACAGCTACTGATACTTCAATATTTTGGTGTTTCCAGTTTTCCAGCTTAGGTTAAAAGTAAGTTACTTAGCAGTTCATCAACATATTGCAATTACCTGAAATAAATGTGAGTCTAAAATTTGATGTTAGCTGTTAATACATTTGAATTATACAATTAAAAACAACAGAAATTTCTAGTATGTACATCTAGACTTCAGATAGAAAATAAACATAAATTTGAATTTTTTTTTCATTGCATTATTACTACTTTTGTTATGTATGTTTTGATAAATATTTGTAAGTCAGACTTAAAATTCAGTTAATTTTTTTGTTTTGTTAAGAATGCTTTTAATTTTATTGAAAAGATGTTCCAGCCTGTCAACTGCCTGTTTCAGTTTCAAACCACTGCTCTTATGATTCATTGCAGTCTTGCAGTGTTTATATGAATTTTTCCATTTCCTGCCGAGAAGCTGTTACAGTACAGAACACCAATTTTTAATATTACCAAATGTCAATGCACTTCTGCTTTTGAGATTATTACAATTGGTTGCTTTTATTTCAAAATTACAGGTCAGTTGATGTATGTATGCAGTAAATTTCATAAACATTAAGTGATTAGATGCTTGCAAAACAAAAAGCATTAGATTTAAGAACAATATTAAAATTCGCTCAAAATATTGCTGGCAAAATAAACTAGCACATCCCCCTCCCAAAAAAGCAAAAATAAATATAAATAAATACATAAATAAAAGAAAATGAAGCAATTAAGAAAGCAGATTTCATAGTGTGAATATCGAGTGTTTCTGATATTATTAAACAAAATTTATGAAATAAGGCTTTTATAATGCCCCCTTTGCGTTAAAAAAAATCTTTTTTTCAAATTAAAAATAATTTTCAAAAATAAAATTTGAGAAAATTAAGTATGAAATGATTTATTTCTCAAGATTTTTTTGGTGCATTATTTTTTGCAGTTATAAATTTATTAATATAACATTATCAATAAACCAACATACTTAAATCCACATCAACATCTTTGTTCAATAGATTTCAAGAGCAATTTCTTTAACAGATTTGAACAGGGTACATTCATTATGCATATGTATAACTGCAATCACAAACAATAATTTTCAATAAAGCAATCATCTTCATAGAAGGCCAAAACTCTCTGGAATCATGAATCATCATTTCAGACAGAGGAGTTAACGATACATCTCTTCTCACTAATTCGATATAATAGATGATTAGAGGATCTTATTACAGTTTTATATGGACTGAAATCATGGGCTTGTGCAGAGTAATTTTTGCCATGTAGAAACCATGTATATTCTTCGTAAATGCATCAACTCATTTTTTTTTTATTGTAGAGGCAAATATTTTATTTTTGCAACAACAACAACAAAAAAAAGTTTAATCTACCCATTAATTAATGCAGGCATGTTTTTAGGGGAATTTAGAGAAAACGTCCAATCTTCTAAGCTTCTGAACATAACACAGGCTCAATATTAACTTTTCTTCTTTCAAATATTGCAGTTTTTTTATATTATAGTTTCACAGTGAAATAGTATTTTTATTATAAGCTTCTTTTAATATAACTAACATTTATATATATATATTCAAGCATGGATGTTCTACATCTGTACATTTGTTACCTCATGTAGTAAAGCCTCTGGAGGCCAGTAAAGGCTCAGTTCCTGATGTTGATGTAATGGAGTATGTAGTGAGTTTTGAAACACTACCAAAAGCATAGAAAACGAGATTCTATATGGCTGAAGTAAACAACGCAAGACAGTGGCTTCCTGTGCATGTTTTGAGGTGGGAGTCGGGATGGTATAGGTAGGGGTCTCAGTACACCTGCATAGTTTCCTGAGATATGGGATATCAAAATATTTTTCACATATTTTGCTGTAGGATTAACATGGAAGATGAATTTTAAAATATGATATTATTTCAACCCTTTGTTTAAAAAACTTTTTTTGGGGGGCTGTCTTTAGCTTGACATCCTCTATCTATTTGGCCTAGTGCAAATATCCCATAAAAGTACTGGCCCTTCAAATTTGGTACTGAAATGTTTTATACATTTTCCCCCACTTATATACACTCACTTCCAAATGTTAAGCACGGAGAGGAAAATGCTAATTTCCGGAAGCCAATCAGAATTGAAGAGGATGCATTTTGCTGCAGAGGTAGATGGAAGTATGCAAGGTAACAGGCAATTGCGCTTTCATGTGAAGAAATATACAAAAAAGGCAGTCTTATAAGAAGCCAGCTTTATGAAGGGTTACAGAAGTTGATTGTAAGGGCTGATAAAAGGTGTTTAAAACTTTCGTACAATTTGTTTTCAAGACATATGTGTTTCTATGACTTCTAGAAGACGAATGGAAGATTCTGAGTGCTGGCTGCTGTGGGGCGCACTGAAGCAGGACAGTCGATCACAGATGTTGCTCTTTTCTTCTGCTTTCATCATTCTGTAATTTCACGTTTATGGAAACAATTCCAAACCACACAGACAGTTGTCCGAAGGCCCATAGCCGGTCGCCCAAGGGTTACAGCCCCTGCAGAAGATCGATATATTGCTATTGTAGCCAAGTGGAATGACAGAGTGACCTTCACACATGTGATATCTATGGTTACAGCATCTATTGGGAAGGCGATATCTGCAGCTACTGTATGCCGAAGATTCATATGAGTGGACTACATGCCCGGGTACCTTGAGTTTGTGTTTGTCTATCCGTCTAATCAAGAGCGGCACGATTATAGTGGTGCTGGAAACATGTCAATTGGAATGTATCTGACTGGTGCAATGTCATGTTTACTGATGAGTCAAGAATTGCTCTGGAGCCAGATGACAAGCGTATAAGGATATAGCATGAACAACGAACACGCAATCAGTCCCAAAACATCACCGAACATCACACATTCCGAGGCAGAAGCATTATGGTGTGGTCAGGGATTTCTTCATGATACTGCGACGACCTGCACATCTTTAAACGGCGGTCCGGCATCGAGATGAAATTCTAGAACCCATTGTGAGATTGTATGCTGCAGCAGTTGGCCCTACTTTTGACTTAATGGATGATAACGCACGTTCCCATAGAGCTGACATTGTCGATGACTACCTGGAGAGTGAAGGGATTACGCGTACGGCGTGGCCAGCATATTCGCCCGACCTTAATCCCATTGAAAATCTTTGTGATGCTCTTGGCCATGCTGTATCTTCATGTTTAACACCTCCAGCCACTCTTATTGAGCTGGAAACTGCTCTACAAGAAAAATGGTGATTGCTTAATTCTGCGGTGGTTGATCACCTAATTGAAAGCATGGTCACAAGGTGTAAACTTTGTATACAGATGATGGAGGATCACATACCCTATGAATGTCCTTTTTTTGATTTTATACTGTTTATTTTCACTTTATACATAATTCTGTTTAACTTTCCAGTATGTCATCATCTGATAACTTATAAAATTTACTACTGTTTTCCTTTCTGTATATAATTATTGATTTTGTTTTATGCATATATATATATGCTACTTTCCTGCCAAATTTTGTGTCAATCAAAGCAGTATTTGCTGACTTTTTTGCATTTTACATCTTTGTGCTTAACTTTTGGAAGTGAGTGTATATAGTATAATTTAAGTACAAATACGTGTCCTGATAGCACATATATTAGGTATGACAATTTTATTGATAATTGGCAGCATAATGTTACCTGTTATGTAATAAAAATCACATAAATATTATTCTTCGATTGCTTTTGAATTTAATATGGGTATAAATTTCAAGCTGATTAGCTATCGGGAAGGTAACAGATACCGACATAAGTACTTCAGTATAAATATAGACAACCAAAATTTAGAGCAATATATTAACATCGAATTTTAGAAATATAAGGATTAATAAAAATGATATACAAAAATGTCAAGGAAAAAGCGATTGTAAAAGATTCAAAGATGGACGAGTAGATGCAATGGATGATATCAAAAGCAGACAACTCAGAACAATAATGATGGAGGTTAATATTAACCCCTTGACATATAATGACGTCCGGGAGATGTCATTGATTTCATGTGCCACTGTAGGCTTCGACATCTCCGAGACATCAAGAACTGTCTTCAGCGAATGCCACACAGTATATTATTATTGTTATATAGCAATATAAATTTGAAAATAAAACATTCTGTTTCTAAGCTTGCACAAGAGTGTAAAAATTAAATGGTATTCTTCAGATGCATATTTTATTTGTAGATCAAAGGGTTAACAGACTGCAAGGTGTCTCACTAATGCTTAAATGTGAAACAGATAGTTGAAAAATTACACATAAATTGAGAATCAGCTAGGCCAATTTTACTGCAGAATTGGCTAAAAGATTATTAACCTTAACAGATTAATAGAAAGTATCTATTATCTGTTAAGGTAATAGATACTTTCTGATGAAGGTATCTATTACCTTAACAAGGTGATAGTATCTATCCTAGAATGATCTTTTATCATATACGCACCTGTTTCCAAAATTAAAAATAAATTATTAAGCAGTAAGGCTACCAGAACAACTCAAAAACAAAACATCAAAGCATGCAATGCAAATCCCAGGATTCAATATGTTACACAAAACACGTAAGACATGCTTACAATTTATAAACATGCTGATGTTTTCTTTGATAACAACAGATTAACCTCTCAAGAATTTAGTTAATAATCAACATCAGAGACAGCAGGATAAGCAATCAAAAACAATACTATTTACAAATGGCTTAAGAAATTTTTTATACTCTGTTTAAAGAAGAAAAATCCAGATTAATGACCTGACAAGAAGTTCAGTCAAGACAACAAAGTGTTTAGTCACAATATTACTAGTGAAGGACATTTTCGACAAATAAGTGATTTAAACACCCTGCCTATTCACCCTGTGATTTTTGTTTATTTCTAAACTTAAGGGACATAAAAGATTTTTTAAATGTAACTGACATTCAAAAGACAATAGTACTCAACAACAGATGCTCAACAGGGTATTCAACAACAATTTGGAAAATGAATTTTAGATCTGTTTCCAGAAAGAGACATGCAGTCCTAAGTCATTCCATAGATAAATATAGAGGAAACTTTGAGCATTTCAAAAGTGTTTTTAGGAATTTTTATAGTTTAGTATAGGAAACCAAAATTGAATTACGTTACACGAAAAACTGCAATGGATTATAAAGCAGATAAAAAACATACTAATATCCATTTAAACACATACTTGATCTTTAATTTTAAAAACTACATGAAAAACATACAAAATGCTTAAAAATTCTATTATTTTTTAAAATATAAATTATGCAGAACAACAAAAACTGATTGATAATGCTATTGA
This sequence comes from Stegodyphus mimosarum, assembly GCA_000611955.2. Classification (NCBI taxonomy): domain Eukaryota; kingdom Metazoa; phylum Arthropoda; class Arachnida; order Araneae; family Eresidae; genus Stegodyphus; species Stegodyphus mimosarum. The sequence goes on along the minus strand of KK120562.1, from coordinate 347,036 downwards.
TGATGTCATAAATTACATTTTTGTATATACTACCCCAAAAAATAACATAATCTTGAATATAACAGATAATATTTTGACTTATGGAAACAAATGTAGATGAATTCTGAAGTTTAATTAAATGAAAGATTAAGTATACCAATTTAAAATTTAAAACTAGATGAAATTCAATCTCAAATTGCCACTGATTTTTTAAGGAGAGACAGCATCATGTTAAATTTTTGCATAAGCTTTAATTTTGACTAATTTTTAAGCACTGCATTAGTAACCTGGCTATTATTTTGGTTTACTTTCCAGACATTACAGCAATTGTTTAGGCAACCTAAAGACTAATCTTTTTACACTATAAATGTGAAGAAAATTTTAATAAAACATATAATAAATAATACACAGAAAACAAAAACTCATTAAAAATTAACAGAAATTAAATAGCTCCACTTAGAGCTACTTAATTTCTGTTAATTTTTAGATAAACTAAGACTTAAGAAAACAAACAAAAGTACCTGCTTCATGAAAAGTAGATGGTTCTACAGCAGTAGATGTGCTACTAGCAGCAACAGCACCAGTAGAATAATGCGCAGCATTAAACTTGTCAGCTTTTTTCTTCACATCTGCTTCTTTTTCCTATGAATAAATATTTAATATCTTTAAAAGTTATATTGACAGAACTACTGTTCCTTCTAGTTGATTTTGCAAACATAACTGGAGTCCTGAATAAAAACAGGGAGCTTACTCAAAGCTATGTTCATGCGTGCATGGAACAGACAACACAACAAAGAATGGGTTAAAGCTTTACCCTTTATTTTTCACAGTTTACAGGTGCTCCCGCACTTCGGGATACAAAGACCAACACTTTTGGTCTAAAACGTAGAAAATAAGAAAATAAACTAACTTAACTAAATAAGAACTAAGATGCTTTACAGAGAATAGTAACGCCAAGATTGGCCCTTTATTACTACGTATGTAGAGAGCAGAATGCAAAGACTACAATACATCTTCAAATATCAATGAGAACTAAGTTCTGGCATTAAAGCCAGACATAAAAGCACACATGTGGTAAAGCTAGCGAGAAATCTCTCTCTTTCTCTTCTTACTTTTGGCTAAAAGCCATGTCGTAAATACTTCTACAGTTTGTAACCTCATTTGCATAAACAAGATCTATTTGCACTTATTCTGGCTGGAAATGGAAAAGAAAAGAAGAGAGTAAAGGTTTAAAATAAAATAAATGTTAGCAAAACTTAAAATCCTTACACTCTGAAGTTCTGGCTGTTCCAAAATAATTACAAAGAATTTTATTCCTTGTATTATATACATAGGTGCATGTATAATATATTGTTACGGATTTCGTATTTATTTAGAACTGTAATTAAAACTGTTTTATTTTCCCGTGCAATGCAGACGAATTTTGAAGAGAAAGCTACATCAGAAAAGTAAAAATAAAAAAGTATGTGCATTTAATATCTAATAAATAAATATGCCCTCCACAAAAATCAAGAAAATAGGTTTTACCAGAATGTTCTGGTGAATAATTAAAAAGCTTACAAAAGCCGAATTTGAACATCTCAGCTCAGTAGTAGCTGTTTTTAAGTGAGCTGTTGTTTACTTAATGCTGTTATTGATTGTAGCAAATTCACTGTGACATTGGATTAACTTTCTCTGTTTAAAATTGAGTTCTGTTTAACGTTTGAGATATTGTAATATTGTACGAATATCTCTGAGGAAATATTTCAGCATCTTCTTGTATTTCTTGTGAAAAGAATAAATTTTGTAAATTTTTTAACAACTTGTGCATTCAATCCATTACGAACCCGTACACACGCCATAATTTTTTGATATACCCACCAGGTTAGCTCTGATTCTCAATTGAGAGCATGGGTTCGAACCCCACTCCTGACACACACACACAAAAAAAAAAACTGTTGCGTGCATATGGGTTCATAATCTATATTTACGAATATAAGCCGACAGTGCATTTTTTATTAAAAATTTACCGAAAACTCAACACCCACATACATTCTTTTGCAAAAAAAAAAAAAAATCAAAGCACCATGAAGGAAATGGTTAATTTAGAAGACAAACAACAAAAATCAGTGTTATATTTTCAAATTTTTACAGGAGTAGTTTTGACGGTTTTACCGAACCACCATCCTCAGCTGCAAAAGTGCAAATTTAGAAGTCAAACAACAAAAATCAGCGCTATAGTTTAAAATTTTCACAGAATTTGGTTTGGTAAAACCATCGAAACTGGTCCTGTGAAAATTTGAACATATAATGGTAATTTTTGTTGTTTGACTTCTAAATTAATATTTGTTCGGCATGTTATTGTATCTTAATTAAGGAAGTGGTTTTTTGATGAAATTACATATGTGTATAGCTCATACACATATAATAAAATGATTAAAAAATCAAGGTCCTAGTACCTGTTCATGGCTCACAACAGCCCATTGAGTGTTCAAATTAGTAGTTGGTTGAACCACCCCTAGCGGCAATGAATACTTAAATTCGTCAAGGCAAGGAGTGGCAGAGTTTCCTAATGTCATCCTGCGACACATTTTGGCTGGCAATCATCAGTTGTCACTCCAGATCTACGATATTTTGCAGTGCCCAAATCTGGCGGTCTACCATGTCCCAGACATGCTCGATTGGTGAAAGGTCTGTTGACCTTGGTGGCCAATGAAGAATATCAACCGCATGGAGACAGTCCAGAGATAAGTAAGCGGTATGTGGTCTGGTATTATTTTGTTGAAAAATAGCCCCAGGATGAAGTGCCATGAAGGGTAATGCAACCGGTTGCAGGATGGTATCAACTTATCGTTGAGCTGCTAAAGATGTACAGAGGATGACTAAAGATGACCTGCAGATACAAGAAATAGCACCTCACAGCATCACACCAGGGGTTACGGCTGTATGCTTTTGTAAAACAAAGGCTGATTGGGCCTGCTGGTCTCATCCTCTCCAGACACGAGCGCGGTGGTCATATGCTTCAAGAGTGAAGTGGAATTCATCGCTGAACACTATACGATGCCAGTCTGATGGCAGCCATGATGATCGGCTGCAACACCACTCCAGACAACTCCGACGATGTTGTGGGGTCAAAGGCAAATGTCTTAAAGGCCTCTGTGAGCGTAACCCTGCCTGAGACAAGTGGCATGAGATCGTGGACGGTACCACGGAAGGTATAGACAATGCTGTAATGCGTTGATCAGAGGACAATGATACCGTTGGGGCGGTTTGGGCCTAGCAAACAATCATCTTATCTTGCCTAGCATTTGTGCTCCTTCATTTCGTTAGCAATTGCCTTGTAGCAACCATTACTGCCAATATCTTTGCACAGCAGTTTCTGTACGCTGCAGGTGGCGGTCTATTGCTTGGTATCACCACCCAGTTTCACGCAACCCTACAATGCGACCACGTTCGAAGCCATTTAGTTGTCTGTAAGGTCTTCGATATCATCCTAACAGCATCTTTAGTTGCTCCTTTACGGAATTAAAATGGCAGCAACAAAAAAAAATATTTTCCGCCTCTGTTACTGGTTTTATACTTTGTGAATTGTGCACTAGAAATGTGCACTATGATCGCAATTCCTGTTCATTTGCCTTGAGACTTTGATCAATTGCATGTTCGATCAAGATGTTTTTGCATACCAAGTCACAATCCCAAAAGTCCTCCTTGGTGCTTCAGTTTTTTTGCAAAAGAGTGTATAAGCCGAAATGAGGGGGAGGGATCCTGTAAAATTGAAACATGTTGCCAAACAGGTAAAACGGATAGAATATTTTCTAATGAAAATGTTGTAAAGTAAAATGCTAAATGTCAACAATGATAAGTAACTATACTCTGGTGTAATGCAATGTAAAGTTAGGTCATTTTTTCCATTCATTTGTTTTGTATATGATTTGTGGTATCAGTGCTACTGTTATTTTCATTATTAATGATGCAACAAACAACATAAAAATTTCAAAAAGGAAAAATCTCATTTTCATAAAATAGATAATAATTTTTTTTCATAAACTTTATAATAAATTAAATAAATAAAAAACTGCTATACATGGTAATTTTTGCTTGCACCTGACTAATGGAATAGTATTTAAGTTTTTTGCTAGATTAATGGATTCGTATATAAACTAACCCAACTAATTTAGCTTAAAAAAAGTTTTGAAAATTCTTAGCTTATACACGACCATATGGTATATGTGCGTATCACAGATGAGCCAAAACATTATGACTATCCCCACATTTTTCAATGAAATCATTTAATTCATGAACTGCTTTTATATCAATATTGATTAATTAATTATTATAATTAAAATTACTTTTTGATGGATTTTTAATTTTTTATAATGTAACACATGCAGTAATTTACAAATAATCACAACATGTACTGACGAGCCAAAACATTATGACCATCCCCACATTTTTCAATGAACTCAAAAGGATGACGTGGAGGGCATGTGATTAAGTGAGAATGGTATTGAACTACGACTGGAGAAGGTAAGGAATCATTCTTGTACTTCTTTAAATCCTGATTTTAATTTACCTACGTCCCCTTCAAAGAATCTATACTGTGTCACTTTCATCTGAAGTGATCCCCAATGCTGTTAAGTTTTTGGCCAATGATTATTAAAAACTTACTTACAGGATCTCGATGCTTCTTCGCTTAGCTGTATCTTCTATTATTTAAAATGTGATCAGTGTGTACAGAATTGTTACATCTATAGTGATCTACTTCTATCATGCATCCTATTCGTGGCAAACTACACCTTTTATAACATCTTGGACATGATTAAAAAAAAATAGGTGCCTTCTCTCCTCAAGTCATCACTAACAACCAAAATATCATTACATATTAATATAATTTAAGCCAACAGGATAAAGCCTTTATGTGTTCTTCTGTATGTGTCATCAAAAAGTATTTCCATCAGCAAAAGTTTAACGAGTTAAATATAATCTGGCTCTATAATTGAAAGCTCAAGCTAATCTACCAGAGGTCATCTACAGAATTAAAACAAGTGTGATTATTATGTTCTGAATTTACAATTCTTAAATTTTAAACATGGTAAACCTTTCCAGCATATTATAGTTAAATTCAAACCAATGTATGAAAAATGATGAGAAAGAATGTACTTGAATCTTCAAATAAGTACTTTCGAAGAGCAGCTTTCTGTTTATTATAAAGCGATTTAAAGAATGTTTAAAAGATACACTGCTTCAAAGGTCATTGAACAGCTTGTTAACCTACATTACTTCAGCTCTTCCATTGAGTAAATTCAGTTATGTATTTTGTCACTGGTATGAGACTAAAACATGTACTTCAAGTGTGTGTGCGAGAAAATTATTTTGAGTTATTTTCCCTTATCACATTTATATTTTAAATAACTCAGCAATTGGCTTTATTCTGAAATTTGAGCATGTAATACAATTCTTAGAATTTTGCTTTTTACAAAATGCGGCACTGTTTCATGAAAATATCAAACTAAAATTTGTTGGTATCAGAAATGTAATTTTATATAATTTTGAATTTATATGTAAATAATTTTAATAGTGTTTCACAATCTATCAATAATGTTTTAATGTTGTTTTTATATACTTGAGTACAGAATTTATTGATTTTTGACAAAACTATACATGCAGACAAGATCCAAAACCAAGTATCGCATTAAAAATCTGAAATTGTTTCTGAAGACAACAAAAAATTTACCTATCCACTAATCAATTTCATAAAAAATCTTCCAGTGAATAGATATTTTGTTTTTTGGAAAAAAAATGATGAAATGCAAAAGGTATTTATGACAAAGAAAAATTAGCTTTATTTCCAGAATTTTTAAAACATGAGGTCTTATAATTTTATATATATTATCACTAAAGTGCAAAAGTTGTTAATGTGCACATTACCTACTTAATCTGAAGATTAACTGAATTGCTCCATTAAAATGTGGAATCAAAAGTTTTCCACATTTTATCTAGGTTATGTGGACATTAATGCTTTTCATATTGTTGAAGTTCAAAAGTTTGTTTCTTTCATTACCTTTCCCTCCAATTTGCATATTACCTACTAGGTACTTGCTAATCTGCAGATTGTCTACTAGGTGCTTGTTAAACTGAAAACAAGATCTTTGCTGGAACAACAGCACTGTTTCTGTATGCTTAAATTAACATAACATTATTTATTTTTCGCTATCTAAAAAATCAAGTCAATACAATCAAGCAATCAACAAATTAGCCAAAATCAATCGATTAAAAGAAGATAGAATACAAAGATTAAAATGGTTTAAAATATTATTACAATTAAAAGGAAATGAATTTGCAAAACATATAAAATTATGCTTACATATCAGTGCAATGTGATTGGTGATGCTTTGAATTACAGAGCAACTGGATTCTGTGACAAGCACGTCTATCTGTGGTACATTAAGATTTGCAGTAACATTTTCTGAAACCTTGCCCAATCAACACTTTAAAAGTAAGGCAAGAAAGTGTGTGTATAATTCAGCAAAGGGGTATTTATAGAACGGATTCCTTTGTTTAACCCTTTCGTGCTGACTATCATGTATGCATACTAGCGAGAAACGCACTCATTTCCCAGACAGCACAGGGATGTGCCACAGCCTTTTTTTTTATTCATCCCATAGCCATCACACATTTGTGAGAGTGTCCTGGAACTTTTAAAGACCACTAGACGACATCCTGTGTCTATAACTTTTGAACTAAAAATAGTTTTGGATCCTGACTTTCAATCTGATCACATTCTGCTAACGTAGGTGTCAGTTGTTGCGGTGGAGGAGCATAATGTAAACAAACAGAGCAGTCGTCTCTTTAACTCAGCATGTGATATAAATATTTGCATTTCTGATGTTGCTTTAAATCCTTTTTTATATTCTTTCTGCTATACTCAGCATTGCTTTTATTGCTTATATATAGCTTACTTCCCTTTCTATTTCAGTTTAATATGATGAACAAGCGTTATCTATCAGATGAAGGACATACTCGCATGATAAATGAACCAATCAGTGACATAAATGGGAATGATGATTCCTTTTCTAAAGAGTTAGACAGCGATATTTCTAATGATTCTCATATGGACATTTTGTAAGAGATTGAGCTCACTTAGTGTCTGCCTTCCAATTCACGTGAAAGATTCTTTTACTTCTTCTTGGAAATAGTCTTTCTTATATTTTTTATTAATTTAAAAGTTTATTAGCATATTTTAGAAAGTAAAATTTCAGAATAATTTGAATAGTGCTTCCAAAAATTACTTCTCAAAGCAAGTAATTTTTTTTCACATATATATTTTCATGTAAAACAAAAGATGGTAGAGTTTTACTCATTTAGGTAATATAAAATGTAGACCCTACTGAAGACGAGATAGCAAATTCTTGCTATGTTTTGAAAAATAGATGACTACCGATGAAGGTTATTACAACCGTTTTATTTTAACTAACTGAAAAGAACACACACTTACTCTATGCTCACAAATTAACCACCACTTGTGGGTAAGTAACTTAAACACAAAACAATACATACAATCAGAATGAATTCAATTTTTACTACACTACTGGCTACTACTTCAATCTTAATCCATTTTATCAGCTGCACTTAGCAAAGCCAAGTCTAGAATATCAATATAAATTAAAGAAAGTGGCTAGCACAAAATATTCAACAATAGAGCTACTTGCAAGTACGGGGGCATAAACTCATAACTAACTCTTCTACTGAGAACACTTAAATTCTGCTACTTAAATACTATTTCCAAATTCATTGAGATTTGTATATACATCATTTAAATTTGTACTCTGGCAGGAAACTGAAGTCAGAAGGGAAAGGACAGTTTCTTAAAATAAAAAAATAATTGATTAGCACAAAAATAAGGTCTTTACAAGATTATAAAATTCTAATTTTAATATATATGATAGTTTAAGTAATAATCTAAAATAATATTAAAAAAATATGATGCTACGACACAAACTTTTTTTTCTGATGTTAGGTTTAGTGGATGCAAAACCCCCAACCTGTAGGACGATTCCTTTCGATTCTTATCAGTTCCGAGGGAACGTCTTACACAGAGGTGGGCCATCTCAAAAGGATTAAATTTTGGTCCATGATTGGACAAGAAGTACATGCAATGTGGATACATTTTCAGATGATGCAGACAGGAAGAGGCCATAGCCAAATTAAAATGAGAAATTAAAAGAACTATTCTGAAGTTAGTAATTTTTATCATATTTTGTAGTTCACATTCCCCCTTCAAGGAGAGGCAATAGAAATGCCTTTTTAGGAAACTACATTAGAACATTAGCAAATGAAGATGAATTTTGAACCATATACAAAATGTATATTTTTACAACGAGAAAGAAAATAATTTTCTTCAAGCACATAGCCTTTAAGTTTCATTACGCATCACTTTGTTCACGAACTTTCTTGTACCTCAATATTAAACATAAAAATTTAATTTGGAAATACTACAAAAAATATTAAATAATATCTAAGCTAAATGTAAATTCGAACTTTAAAAGCATGTAACTTTGTTTTCACTGAAAATAGAAGTTTTTAAAGTTCTTGAAATTTTCTCTCCAAACATTATAAAAAATTTTCCTAAATTCGGAGTTCTGATTTTTCAAGAAATAATTTGAAAAATTTACAGTTCTTGTAAATCTTTCCTTGAATACCATAACATAAATTTTACAGTCCTTGTCTTGAATATATTTCGTAAAAACTTATGAATTTACTTGTATTCAATGCAAAACCAAAATTTAATTTTCTTACTGTAAAGCAATGTAAAATGAACTTTAGACATTAATAAACATAGAAAACTACCAAAATACAACATAATAATAAAATAAACTTTGATGAAAAATGAGCAGTTTTTCTACAAGCAAATCTGTATAACTACTTGCCAATGGCTATAGGATGTTTAAATACAAAGGCAAAAACCTCTATTCCTTAAACAAGGCAACCAGCTTTTAGCATAATAAATATATCAAAGTTGTTAACTATGAAATATGGCTGTACAATTCCTCAAAGTTACATAATTGAAATAAAAACACAAATGTATGAAAATCAAAATTCAAATTAAAAATAATAATTTGTATATTCAAGTTAGATCTTAAAAATTTAGTGAATATAATTTTCAATTACCATAAAATAATAACATAGGAAAAAATTTAAATGTGTGCACAGTGTGCAGTAACTTTGTGCAAAAACTATGGCTACAGGAATGTGACTGATGAAACACTCAGCCCCTCAACGTGTGGGTTGTAATTTTGCCAAATTGCTAAAAAAAATTTAAAAAAACAAAAAAATCACATACACCTTTTTTTACATCAGTTAGACATCAGGAATAGTGACAAAGTGTGTATTTGCACTCTTTCATGTAGCTTTATCGCCCACGCCAGTGCGTTGTGCTGCTAACATTGCTAGGTCTTCCCCTTCTCCCACATTTGCGTGTTGTCCACATGCTTGCGATTTTATCATTCAAAATATTGCCTTCTCCAGTACATGCAAAGCAAACTCACATGCGTCAAACGAAGAATTCTTTTTATAAAAGTTTCTGACCTTTTTTAAAATGGATAAATGGTTAATCAACAAACTTAAATGATGATCAACCATGTACGAGCAAAGCTAAACATCATAATCATGAAGATACTTTGTCTGAAGCCATTAAAGCAGGTATACAGTGCCAAAACAACAAGCTTAAAGCTAATTGGAATCGCAAATATTGTGATGAATACTTAGTTTGGATTCATTGCCACTGACAGTCAAAATAATTTGCCTCTTTGTGTTATTTGCAATGAGCAACTTTCAAATGAAAGTATGAAACCATCAAAGTTGAAACAGCATTTAGTCATACTTCACTCTGAGTCCTCTGATAAGCCAATTAACTTTTTTGCTGATAAAAGAAAAGAATTGATTGCTGCTTAAAAAAAAAAAAATGCACTTATTCCTCACCAGTCAAATAAAAACCTCACTTTGACAGCTTGCACACATTTAGTCTATTTAATCACTAATTTGACTTTATTTAACTATACTGCAGCTAATAGTAAGTATTCTTCATCTGCCTACTTATTTTGCTTCATTCAGCAAAAGAAAGAGCAATTTTTCATTTAATTTTTCATAGACACACACACACATGTTGTGTAGCGAAATTATGATAATTAAGTAATTTATGATTTATCAAAATTAATCTCCTTTTATTCCAAATTATGCTACATAAACTGTATTTTTACTTAATATCTGTTCTAATTTGTTTTACTTTAATTGGGGTTTTTGTACTTAGGAACTGGATGCATTTCTCACATAATATTGGAAATTTAAAATACTTAATTGGAGTTTACATATTTATAACTTATACTGCTGGAAACAGAAAAATTTGCTCCTCAATTTAAAAATACTTTCAAGTCAATAGCTAAATTGGATTTTGAGTTACAGCAATTTATTTAACAAATTTTTGTACTTTCTTGGTTTTTCGAAAGAGGGGGGGATGAACATAGTTTTGAGTAAGATTTTAAGCTGCCTTTTCCACTGATAAGGGGCATTTCTGGCAAGGAGACAGGTCTGCCATTTGGCCGTCATCGCAGATGTTTATTTGGAGGATTTTTGGTGAAAAGTCTTGGAAGTCTTCAGAAAAGTGGTTGAACTAACGATTTGAAAAGTGAGAAACTTTTATGGTGCATATGGCTATGTGTGGTTCAACAGGTTTTTTCACAATTTCAGTGCATGCTGGCGAGTTGTGGTGAACTTAACAAAAACTCGATGCAATCATGTCTCTCTCTTCTCTCCATTTTATGTGGTGTTACAATTTCGTTGTAATTTTTTAAAGAGGGCAGACTCGCTCCCTCAGGCCACTGTTGATATAGCAAGTTAAAATTTTGTTCTTGCCTCCTATGGGAGTTTTCATCTGCTTCTTTTACTTTAGTTCTGCAAATGCAGGTTCGCTTACCTAAGGGCCATTTTTGCCCATCAAAATGCCTCAAAGAAAATAATTATTGGAAAAGCTAAATAAGTTTTCTAAGTTTTTTTGCTTCTCATGTTTTTGCTCGTCACCATCTTGAATGATGTACAGTTCCTGTTTCATATGTTTGTTTTCTCGACACCATCCTTCAAATGATGTACAGCTCCTGCTTCATGTGTGTGGTCTCTCGTCACCATCCTTCGTGCCGGTTTTTGCCTGAGTACCAAGTCCTGTAAGACGTTGTATCCCAAAGTTGACGCTTCCAGCTACCTTCTACCATCCAGCAGATCTCTCGGAGTCTTCGGTTTTTCCATCTCTTCCCTTGTGGACTCTTCATCGGAAAAGGCGGCTTATGTTCCTAAACATCTGTGGATCTAGTTCTTATCTAGAAGGAATGATTTGCAGTTCGGACGTTATGAAGATAAGAATTTTGTTTTGCTAGCACTAGATTAATTATAAAATCAATAGTAATTGGTAAATTTACTCAATTAGTGCTTATAATACGTACTTAAATCTTAAATAGTGCTCAGAAGGGATCATCTTAAAAATATAATTTACTTAAATCTCAAATAGTGCTCAGAAGGGATCATCTTAAAAATATAATTTTTATCTGTTATAACTAAGAAAGATTAGCTAAAGGCAATAGCTGAGGATTTGAAGTTTAATTTACTTGTTAAGGCTTTTCTTAAGATTATTGTTTTGAAATTACAGTACTTTTTTTTAAATTGTTAATTATGTGCAATATAATAGTAAGTGAAATTCAGGCTTTAAGCTGATTGAATAAAAATTTGTGAAGGAAAAATTTAAAAAAAAACAATTCTATGTGATTTTTGAATTGATGCGAAATTACTGCAATAAGATTTTATATTTTCATAATCATCCGGTTCTTGTTAAGCAATAGCATTTTAGAAACATTATTTTTAAGAATGTATTAGTAGGTCATAGTGGTTGGTAAATTCAGTTTTGTTGTTTAAGTTTTAAGAATTTGGTATTCGTTCTCCGCAGAGTCTTAGTTAATACTATAATTGATATGTCTTTTACCTAACCTGCCTAATTTGAAAATAAAATCCTAAGGTTATCTTGAAATTTAAAAATGATTGTTTTCTTTAATGTATTACGTTGTATGATTTTATTCATTGAACATGATATTTCACACCAGCATAAATGTTAGTAGGGGTGTTGATTTAGATATAATTCATGACGCAATGTTTTAGACTTTGATCTGATTGATTTGAGGCAAATGTTAACTTGTTCGTGGTTCTTCTTAAAAGTAAATTAGAACACGTACATACATAAAAAGCCAACATGTATCAAATTCACAGACATATGGCATAATCATAAAGCTATTAAATAGTAGTACATTATATCAAAATTTCTATGTCGTATTTGACTGATTTTTTACATTTAACAATGAATTCATTTTCCAATTGCAATCATTATAAAATTACATCATTCAGTTATTAATTATTAGGATTTACATGCATCCATATTTAGCCTCTTAATTTACAATTTGCCTTTTAAATGCCCTATCCATTATGCAAATGTCTATACTTTTAGTCAATAATACAACTGTAGGGTTTTTTTTTTAATTGCCTTTCTAAGCCTCTAGACGGCTGAGGCTTCTGCAATGGATGTAGTTCAAAACTAAATTATTAGCTACTATATCAGTACCCATTAGCTAGCACTTTTGCTGCAATATTGATTCATCTACCAATATAATAGCAAAACTGCAAGCTAATAATTCCAGCAGACTAGGTATGATGCTTTTACCTATCCTAAGAACAATATTTGTCTCATACTTTGGAATTCATGTGTAACTGATAAAGTTTATTATTTCGACATACAAAACAGCTGATATTTTAATTCATAACGCTATTAAAAAAGTTTCACTATTGAAAATAAAACTGCATTATACTAAACATATCATATAGTAAATCAAAATTATAATTTAAAAGGCCTCTTAATTCTTCATTTTTAATTTGGGTATTTCGTCTCTGTATTTTGAAAACCATAGCTTTTCTGGACTGCATAATTTTTAGACTGATCTATGTCACATGGCTTGCGTAGTGCTGATGACATTAACTAATTTAGAATTTAAACTCAGAATTTTGAGAACTGAAACTTTTCTAACCTAAACCAAAATCTTCCTCTTAATGAATTTTCATATTGCGTAAATGTGCACTTTCCTTGTATCGCTATTGATGATGGACAGTCTTTCGCTACACTTTTCTTCCTATCACTGTTCTGGAAATATGCATGATTGGAGTGCCAAGTAAATTGGGGCCACAAATGTCAATTTAAATAAAAACAGAATTTAATCTGCCTCGAATGCCAAGTTTTCTATTCATTATGAATTAGCATTCTATACAATCAAAATTCTTCCTCTTCAGCATGGATCCTCTGCAATATGGATTCTATGTCTCACAAAGGGGCATTCCCGACTCGTCATCACTGATTTTGCTCAAATTTATAGGACATGCAGGGCTTTGCTAGAAATGAAAGTATCCGAAGTGCGAACTCCAGGCAGCCAAGTTGTGAACTTTCCCGACGTGTTCAAACAGGAAGTCTTCTTTCTCCTTTATTGGCTATTTCCCCATACTTGGGAAATGTGCCATAAACGTGAATAGTCGTTTCACAATAAGATTCGTTTTTATCTGAAGGTTGCTCCTGGCAGCTGTACACTACTGTTCATTCTTAGTCCAGGTAGAAAAAAAGTGTCCCTGATCGTTAAGGATGACGCTAGCTAGGGAGCTCATTCGTTTGCTAGCTCTTGGCCAAGTAACTTGAGTTGTGCGAGAATGTAGTGGAAGTTTTATCGGAGTATCAGTTTATATACGACGAAGAGTGATCTGACGCGAAGAAATCGACCAAGAAGAAGAATATTAAGTGCTGGAAGGGTACCAGATAGTCATCAAGTGATGAGTATGAACCCGATGAGAAAAGGGAAAAAAAAAAAAAAACAAGAGGATCCAGATTATGTTCCACTCGACTACAAAATAATGGTGGTTAAGCTTGCCAAAGTGCATCCAATGTGGAGTTTAAAAATTTTGCAAACGAAAGAAGCATCTCGCTTGAAGCATACGCGAGATTTGAAAATTTGGGAACAACACATTAAAAATGGTGCAACTTAAAAGGATATATACAATACAATTGATTTGTGGACATATGATTTCTCCGTACAAGCGCGATGTTGGAACCAGCAAATCAACACAATAAACTTGCAGCAATGGGCACTAGCTGCTGCCAGTCAATTTCCAGAGTTGGAATTCAAGGCCTCCGAATTGTGGGTCATGGACTTTAGATTCGTTAGACGAAAATTATAGAATTTGTATTAGAAAACGAGACACCTACACAAGACGAAATATTTGCTGCTGCAGATAAATTATGACTCCAAACTCGAGTTCTCATTCCTCAATATGTCAAGGAGTTTGTTATTAACACTGAATAAACAGGTAACCCAAGAATTTTTATTTATCTACCTCAAATGTAATACTCTGTTTAATGGTGTGTATAATAAATTTACATATGTGTATTCTATTTCCAGGTTGCCAGTACCAGTCGACGTTTAACTGAACCCTGGAACATATAAGGGTAAAAACAGTTTTCGTAAAAAGAAAGGATAACTCACTCATATATCTCACAGTGTGCTCTGAGCCTTTTCCGGAAAACTATTGTCAAAAGTTTACCTGCACTTACAAGAGAATACTGGCTCTTTTGGACTGAGGATTCAAAAAATGGTGGATGAATAGGCAGCAAAATACAAGAATGTCATCATCACCTCTTCAATATCTGGAAAACTTACAACAGCGTTGTACACAAAATTTTTAACGGATGTGATGTAGCCGTACATACAAGCAAACAAATTTCTTCTGCTGACTGATTCGGGGGAAGGACAAACAAATCCACAATTATACAACAAAGAAGGATTGCCAACACGTAGCATCAAAGTAATTCCCCCTAAATGTACCCCACTGGTTCAACCCTGCGATGTATATTTTGATCATCAGGTTAAAAACTTTATTAAAAAAATAAAAAATTGCTCTTATCTCATTGAGCAAGAAAACGAAATAACTTCCTGAGAAGACTGCGTAAAAACACATTCGATTGTTCATCATCAATTATCTGCACCAATATTCGGTAATATGTTATGTTACACATAGCCCTGCACGTCCCATAAATTTGAGTGAAATCGGTGTGATGAGGAGGGAATGCCCCTTTGTCAGTTTTCCTTCATCTAAACTAAAACTAAACTAAACTCAATGGCACAAACAGCCCTTACAGAGCCATGGCCAGCAGTGCCCAGATATTTGCTAGACTGTGGGTTCTGGAGTACTTGTGCATCTTTTGTCTGGACAAGTGGTGAGCCTGTCGCAGGACCCCTGGTCCAAGCGAACTTGGTATTCATTTTATCGACCCCTCAAGGGATGAAAGGCCAAGTCAACGTTGCCCAGCCCGAGGATCAAAACTCGGACCCATTGTGCTACTGCGTGACACGCTAGCCACTGCACCACCGGGCCTTGTTCCTTCTTCTAAATTTTGTTTTATTGCATTTTTAGTTGGCAGGATCATCATATATATATATATATATAAAAGAGGGCAATGGATGTCAATAGCTACAAAAAGAAATAGGCAGGATACTTTTACAATTTAGATGCTCTGATTGCAATTAAAATATAAAGATATAGCAGTAATAATTATTACTTTGCCTGCTTCGCCTTCTATTGGGCACTACACGTCAGTCATATCATCCTGGCAGTTGCACAGGAACCTTTGGTTGTTTATCTTTTCAACCTAATTTATTGATTTTAAAATTTTACATGTTTTGGTTGGTATACCCAAGTTACAATTTGTTTTTTTATAGTTAGTTACAAACTTGGTTAATAGGTAAAAATAATAATGAAGAAACTATTTACATATTTACAAGAGGTGTGCTGCCTAAACAATCACCAGGTGCTAATGCCTGGCTAGTTTGATTTGATGATGTCTTGAGTCTCATTAACGAAGGATATAATTTGCAATGCCTCTTACTGCCCATAGTAGTCTGCAAGTAGGCATAGTTTATGGAAGAGGATTTCATTATAGGAGGATCTTAGTCAGGGGTTTTGAGAGGTTGCATTCTGTGAGCTAATGAACGGCATTCTATGATGTTGCTGACGTCTTGATGAAAGAAGCATCTAGGTAGTATGAAAATCAAGATAATCAAACTTGTAATATGTACAAGTTGGACTTCAGTCATATTGTTTTGACGTCGGGGAAGATGCTGAAAGTTAATCTCCAATACCTACGCTGTCCCATCGTTTTTCCCACTGTGACATGAAAGTCTGATGGATCATATGTTTAGCTGCAGTTTCTGAGACTGGCAGGTTGCAATTGATGTTTTGAGATGTGGTGGTGTCTTTTGCGAGTCTATTGGCTCTTTCATTACCCTGAATTCCTTGATGTCCCCTTACCCAGTTCAGTGAGATTTGCTTCTTTTGAGAGAGGGTGGTGAGGAGTTCCTTGAAGGATCTGAGGTGAAGTGCGATCGTCCCTTTCTTGTTAAGGATATTACAGTAAAAAAATAAAAAGAATTTTTCAAGTTTGCAGATTTCAAGTGCCAAAAAAGTATTGTCATGCAAATAACCATACGGCTAATGTCATGCATCAAGAAATTTCAGGCAAGCAATGCTTTGGTACTATTTTTACACATGGTTGCCATGCATAGCAAAACTGGATTGAGCTGTTATTCCACATGACAATAATGTAGATTTCATGTGCATATGGACACTTTCATATACACACTCACTCACTTTTGCATATGGGAGGAAAAAGACGTGATCTTTCTTTTTCAGTAATAAAATTAATACAGTTAATTACCCCTAATATCACTTTTTGTGGACAACTGTTTAAGATCTTTAAGTTGGCTACTTGCTCTAAAAAGGACATTTTTGATTTGAGCTGAAGACAAATCTTTCTCTCTTTCTTAATTCTTGTGCAACATAATCAGGGAATATTTCTTCAAAATCCTTTTAATTATTGTTAGTTTTATTCTCCCTAATTTTGGGGGAATTCAAGCAGCTCTTTCCCCCTTTTAAAGACAACTTTGGAAATAGTTTTATGACAAAAATCATAACTTATAAAAAATGACACATTTAAAAAAAAAAAGTCAGTTCTAGAAAGTAAGGATGGTATATTTTTGTACATCAATGACACTGAAATCTTCCGAAGATTTTCGACTTCTGCAGAAGTAATTGCTTTAGACAGGTGATGTTTAATGGAATATTAATTTATGCTCTAAGCATTTTCATGGCAGTTCTTTAACACAAAATATTTCATTTTTTTAATCAAATTTTTTTCACTATCTTCTTTTGTTCTTTCATACTTTCAACTAATAACTACAACACAACTGATAAAATGCCTTATTAAATTTTCAAATAATTAAGGAAAAAGAAATAGTTAAATTAATAATAAAATAAAAGTTGCTTACTGCAGGTTTATTCCTAGCTTCTTTCTTTAACTCATCTAAGACTTCCTTAGTGACCGAATTTACGCTTTTCAAGTTGTGATAACTATCCTTGCCTTTCTCCTCTTCATCCTCTGCATCAAATTACAATTAAATGAAATAAAACTTAAATTTATTAACCAAATTCAATTGACTTTCATTGAGTGAAAATCTAATTACAAATTTACTAAATAATTTTAAAAGGTTCTTCTGAAGAAAAAAAGATAATAACACAGTAAAAGATCAGAAATCCACACACAGCTTGAGAGCAGAACTTGTGTGGTATTTAAAGCTTTGCAGCAGATTTAATCTCATAAAAGCAAAGACATTAGAATAACAAAACAAAACAACAACAAAAAAAGCAGTTAATTTCTGTTTGATATTTTTATGCAGCAAAATAAAAAAAAGCATAAAACAAGAAAATAGGAATAAAAAAACACAGAGAGACATATAAAAAGTATTTTAACACTTGTAAAATGTTTAATATGCTTTACAGCAGTTTATTTTTAATATTCGGCAATCCTTTCCCTTCCAATTTTATAAAATCATTAATTCCTGATCAATTGTACTGCTTTTTTATTAAAAAATTTCAATTATTCTTCTCCTAAAGCAAAACTTTCATTAATTTTTTTTTTACTGTTCTTTCTATCCCCATCATCAAAACCATCTTGTATTATATCTGTGGTGGATCACACAGAGATGAAAAAATCGTGTGTGCAGTACCCCACAAGTCACTGTTTTCAAGCTGTTATGATGCGTGAGACGACATGATCTAATCGCAGACGCAATAATTCATTCCAGTTGACAGTACAAGACACATAGCTTCATAACCATTTTCAAGAGATTTTTAGCATTCTGCATTGTGTCTGTCATCAAAGCCTCTCGATTTCAGAAAGGCTGACAAACCAATGATCTTTTCCTCTGTTATCGTTCCAGATATAACGAATCAAAGGATGTAAAATACAACTGAAAAATTAAGGAGACATGGCTAATTCACTCTGCAGATTGTTTCCAATAGAACAACATGCCAAAATGCTCTGGAACTCTTTGACTAGAGAGACAAGCCGTTAGCAAGATCTTCATATAACAAGAACAATAAATTTACCTACAATAATCTTTCTAGTCTTCCATGTTCTCAGATATTGTAATAAAATTTTGCTTAAAAATGTAATACATATATTTTGCATTCAAAAATGCAGTAGGAAATATGGAACCTCAACAAATGTACTAAATAATATAGCAACTTTATCAATTACTAATCCTTACATGAAGTCATGAGTGCAACCTGCTGCCGATTATCACAGATCTAAAACATAGTGAATAATTTAAACATCAGCCACATAACAGTGGTCTTTGAGTTAATCTGCAGTTATATTCCAATCCACAATATCATTTCCTAAAAATACTTTTACAGTTTGTTACTTATACTTAACATAAAGATTTAAATTTTGGATTTCTCATACGGATTCACCTTAATCCAGAAACACACAACTGACACAATCTGTTTCAGTAAAAAATGAATATGGCTATAAATTGCCATTTCTTTATCAAGGTAGATTTGGACACAGAAGATTTTAGTTTTAAAGTTTTGTGATTTTGTGATCATACCAAATATGAATTTTGCTGTTTACATCTCAAGGATTAAGTGGATTTACAGATTTCAGTTCTCTAACTGTTTAAATTTAAGTTTGTATATATTCTAGAAAAGCTGTTCATTTTAATTACGTTTATAAATGAAATACATGTGAACTTTGAAGAGCCACAATTAAAATATTAAGAAAAATTTTTCCACATTTCCCATAAAGCATTTTTTTTTCTGACATATTTCCTAGACAAGAGGTATTACAAGTTTGGTTTGATTTATTTCCTGGTGGTAATTGTCTTTATCGGTCACTTGAATGACCGCAGTTTTTTATCTACCCCTGCACAACTTGAAATTTGCCAAAGAATGTTTTTCTTCCAGATGGTGATTTTTTGTGTGCTTAAATATTCATCTCATGAAATTAAAATATGAATTCAGGCTGAAATGGCTATAGAGTTTTCACGTCATGCCAGGAAAAAAAAACGTGTTTGAACTCAAACATGGTTTGTTGGATCCCATATTCCTTTCATTACTGCCATACAATTTACTCACTTACAGTATCAGGAGTTAAGATCTAATAAGTTTTTCAAACCAAATCTTGCTTCAAATGAATTAGAATATAACAGTTCACTGAAATAATTACATACAAATAATAAAAATAAAATCAGTGGATTTAAAAAAAAATGTATAAATTGATGAAAACTAATTCACAAAAGAAAAAAAGTAGGCCACAAAAAACTCACTGTGGAAGAATCAATCAGTCTACTTTTTTTTTTTTTTAATTTTTATCATGAAATCAGAAAATGCTTCTAGTTGGTGTTCCAAATTTTGTGTTTAGTATTAACTAAAAGGCATGATGAAAGAAATAAACCAAAATACATCAATATGATGCTGAAAATGCTTGGTATGGCTTTAATGGAAAAATACCAAAAATTCAAGTTAAGACTTCCAGAAAATTACACCTAAAAATGTGCTGGATCTTATACAGATTGCATATATACAAATATTCAGCTAAACAAGACAGGATTTAGTGTTACTAAATTACTTAAATATATATCTTCATTTTAAACATTGAAGCATATTTAAAATAAAAATATCCAGTACTTTAAAGACATATTTACATTAGATAAGTGCTACAGCAACGTGACCATACCATCATTTGATGGGGAGTTAGACAGTGAAAAGGGCAAGAAAAATAAAATACTTTTCTTAAGTTTGTTAACATTCCCCCCCCCCCTTTAAGAGGGTTTGTACACATTTCTGCATGTGGAAATTAAGGACTATCAACGAAAAAAATCAAGCACCTATCAGCAAATTTGAACTGAATAATCTAAAGCAATTATCTACACCCGAACTTCACTTTTGTAATTTGTAAGAATAAAATAAATCTCCAAATAAGATGCATCATGATTAAGTATTTCATCATCTAATATTTAACTTCATTTTAAAACAAATTCAAGAATAAAATGGACTTCAAAATTTCTTGAAACATTTATATTTATAAAAGTCCCACATATTTTAAAGAAGTTGGGATTTTACTAATAGTTAGTTTTACACTAATTCTTTTTTTATGCATCATTTCATCAAATGCTTACTCAGTCCAAAGGTTTATGCAGATTTTATGTCTGGCATAAAGTAAATTGAAAAGCAAAATAATAATCAGCATGACTCATAACAGAAGCTTGGCTGTTTCCTCTGACTGCTTACTTAGAGACAAAGAGCCACTGACCACAAAAGACGTGAACGCCTGATGTTGATACGGTTGGTACCTGATACGGTTGGTACGTGTTGAAAGTTAGCTTCATTTTGTTTGACCCAGTTAGTGTCCTAGTTTCACTTAGATTTGCTGGAGTTGTAACCCAGTTAATATACAGTATTTAATATAAAGTTCCAATAAGCTGCTGAAGCACAAGAGGTGATAAATCTTTAAATTATGTAGTTAAGATATCTTTAGTCATAATAGATTTACATAGTTACAATTACAGTTTCTTTTTATTTATTTATTTATTTCTAAAAAAAATCGATTAAAAATGCCCTAAGAATATACAGAAATTATAATTTATGATATTGATTCTAAAATGATATTAGTATACAAACTTATACAAAACATTTATGTTTTGCAGCAACAACAAGCAAAATATTTACGCACCTTTTTAACATGAAATTTTCCAGATACTTTAGTTAATTTACATAAGTTTCTTTTAAGCATCTTTTCTGAGTTTATTTGTTTCAATAAATAAATCATTCCCACTAGGCTCTGCTTCATCTCCAAATCTGTTAATGTTTCAATAATGTGCCTCTGAAGAATAATTTTCCCTTTTTATAAAAACAATTTCTTCTTCAATGAATTTTCACTTCATTTTAGAATTTTCAGATTTAATTAAAGGTTTCTCTTCTTCTTAAAGAACTGATTTTACTTAAAATATGTAGAAGAAACTGATAATTTTATTTCTTTCATAATATAGGTATTGAGAATAAATTTGAAATGACATAAGGCCAGGGCCGGCGCCATAGCCTAGGTGGCAGCAATTTTTTTTTTTTTATTTAGTGACGCACCGAGCAAAAAAATCTAGGAAGGGCAAAATTTTTAGAATTTAGGTCAGGCACTGAAGTATGTATGGTGCACTGGGACATATACAATAAGACGAATCTTCTAATAAGCTGGTGGTTTTCAATTTCTGTGTTTGATTCAAAGCTTGCATCCAGTGAAAATATAAGAAAATAAAGGGAAGATGAATATGCTAAGAGAAAGACTTCTGTGATCAAAAGGAAAAAATTCAAGTAATTTTGTTTGTTCTTTAAAAAATTCTTCAAAAGATAAGAAATCCATCACAAATTCCCTATGAAACATGTTCATTATGTGTTAGTACAATGAAGTCATTAGTCATTTCATCATATTTTCCTAGAAATATAAATTTATAAATCTTGCATTTAAATTCTTCTAAAACGTCCGAGATGCTCAGTTTAAAATCCCTACCAATTCTGCAAGAGGGAAAAGCTATAAGATTTTTAAAGAAAAAAAGTTCAGAAAAGAAAAGTGTCAAGTGAATTCTCGAGAGATAAAACTGATACACATTTAAATATTGACATAATTAAAATGGGAAAAAACTTATATCATGAAAAAATATAAAAGAAGAAAAATGAAATTAATTTTTAAATAATTACAGTAGTTTTTTTTTTTAATTCTAAAAAGTGTTTAGAAAACTGAGCATTATATTTATAGCATTCATTATTTTGTTTATTTTTAAGAAGCAAAATATTCGTAAGTCACAAAAATAGAAAGTAATGACACTTTAAAATGGGGCAGGAGAAAATAAAAATGTTTTATTTTAACGTTAATTCTTATATTTGTAAAAAAAAGAAATTGTCCAAAAATTCGCAAATTTCCAAAGTATACAAATTGATCTTGAAATCGCCAAAATATTGGCTAAGCATCCAAATTTAGCACCGCATAATAAAAGAACTCGTATTTCAAAAAGGAAAACATTTTCTTGATGTAGTATGTTATGAACTCTTTATTCACAAAACCAAACCATTTCAAAATCTTTACTGCTTCAATCGAGACAACACCTCGTGCTTAAAACTCAAGTATCCACTGCTTATATTAAGTAGTAGTAAAGAATTCAAACATTAAACCATCAAACACATATTTGTCAATGCATTGCAAAAAATATTTCTCCAAAATATTAATTTAGATTAAAAAAAAAAAAGACGGAAATGTCAGATAAGTAAAATTAAGAGCCTTTTTCAGATTTGGGTCAAAAGGACTTTTAAGTGCCAAAAATGGTTTTAAAAAAACCTAAAGACCTAAAGTATTTTTAAGGACCCCAAGAACCCTCTTCAAATGAAAAAATATTAGCGATAATGTTAATATGTATGACATAAAAAAATATTTAAAGCTATTTACAGCACAAAGTCCTAGATCCAGACACGTCGAAACTACGCCAATTATGAATTTGGGATTTTTCTGGATATTAGATCATAAGTTTAAATTGAGCAAAATGGGATGTAGAAATTATAAAATTAAAAATAACAATAAAAATCTGAAAGGTTTCAGATTTTAAATTACATCCAAAGGGATATTTAACATTTTGTGTGTTACCTTTATTTATCAAATAGCATGTTCTTCGCACTTAAACCACTTAACCATAAATTATACACTTAAACCATAAAATTCACTTTAAGAGCAGTTTCACAAAATAATTTTTAAATGAGTCTATCTTTAGAATTTCCAATGCACAGTTCAGCACGCTGGAGATAAAAAGGTTTTTTTCCCCCATAAAGTGTTGCCATTGCTTGCTTTTAAATCATTTGAGTTTGTTCTTCAAAAATTCATTGAAGTTTTACAAAATGTGAAATAGATAATAAAACAAATTCCAAATCTGGGCTTCCAGATGCACATATTTGGATGGAAACATACGTTATTCAAAATTGGATGGCTCTAGGTACTGTTGTTTTATCACATTTGGAGAAATATATATACATTTATACAGATTATTCATTATTTAATTTCTTTAAATAGAATTCAGAGCTGCAATATTTGGTGGCAACAGTTTGAAAAGTGATTCAGACTTTTAATGTTTCCGACACAAAATTGCAAAACAAAACAATAGTCCTTCAGGGACAAAGCCCCTTTAGACTAAAAAATCTGAAAGGTTTTAGATTTTAAATTACGTTCAAAGAAGCATTTTTTAACGTTTTGTGTGTTACTTTTATTTATTAAATATCATTTTCTTCGCACTTAAATCATAAAATTCAGTTCAACAGCAATATCGCAAAATAATTTTAAAATGAGCATATTTTTAGAATTTTCGATACACAGTTCCGTGCGCTTTAGATAAAAAGGTCTGCCATTGCTGGCTTTTAAATCATTTGATTTTGTGCATTAAAATTCATTAAAGTTTTACAATATATGAAATAGATAATAAAACAAATTCCAAATTTGGGCTTCCAGATGCACATATTCGGGTAGAAACATATGTTATTCAAGACTGGATGGCTTTAGGTACCGTTGTTTTGTCACTTTTGGAGAAATATATATACATTTATGCAGATTCTTCATTATTTAATTTCTTTAAATATAATACAGGGCTGCAACATTTGTTGACAACAGTTTGAAAAGTGATTCAGACTTTTAATGTTTCCAACGCAAAATCGCAAAACAAAACAATAGTACTTCAGGGACAAAGCCCCTTTGGACTAAAAATAGGAAATAGCAATTTATGAAATAATAAAGCATTTATGACCTTAAGGAAATCAACATTTTTTTTAAAAAAAGGCCCAATATTTATTTGTTTGCTTTATTACGCATTTCTTTCCATACACTGGTGTGCAAAAATTAAGGACGAAGTCGAAAAATTAGCATATCAGCTGAACGAAGAGGCAGAGCGGACAGAAAGACCAATCAGGAGATTGGTGCTACAAGAGGAACAAGCAGCAGTGTCTCAACAGCTCATTAACAACCACATATCCAGCATGCCCAAATGATGTGAAACCTGCCTAGCAGTCAGGGGAGATCATATCCCCTATTAAAGGCCGGATGTTTCTTGCAGGACACCCATCACAGGGATGTTTTGGTCTTCAGTTACATTGCACTCCATGCTACTTTTTCAATAAAGCTTCTTTTTATCCCTCTGATTTCTCTTTTAGTATGTGTTGCTTACATTACTCATGTCCTTACGTATTGGGGCTCTTACGGTATTAAATGTGTTGATTTGGAAAGCTTTTGTACAAAGTTATATTGAAAAAACCGTCTCGTCCTTAATTTTTGCACACCAGTGTATAAGTTATTTTGTTTGCTGCATTTTTTGTGCTAATACTTTCTCTTT
The DNA here is from genome assembly GCA_000611955.2 of Stegodyphus mimosarum. Taxonomy (NCBI): domain Eukaryota; kingdom Metazoa; phylum Arthropoda; class Arachnida; order Araneae; family Eresidae; genus Stegodyphus; species Stegodyphus mimosarum. Next base: position 322,206 of record KK120562.1, on the reverse strand, counting down.
AATTCTATACATAGATTAGTTGCAAAGTTCTGCTGTTCATGCCCTGTAACTGCCAGTCCAAGAATTCCCACTAAATGGATAATAGAAATTTTTCTGTTCTCAGCAAACTCTCTATCATTCTCTTTACTATTGGTAGCAATATTTCCTGGACCTAGAACTATACCACAGACTAATTGATTGATGAATAGGGCATCATCATTGCAATAAAAAACTTATCTGTTACATCAATCTTCTCCATATTTTTTCACAAATTCAATTAATTGAAAATTTCACTTTTTGTTTGCAACAACTGAAAACTCATATTCGTGACTATCATAGCTTAGACTATCATCTGCGATACACTATTGAAAATGTATCATGAGATTGGCAACTAAAGACATGTTATTCTGCTAAATTTTGTCTTGATTATATTGCATACTGATGAAAATATGCCTGAATTATATTAGTTATTTATTATACTTATGACTATTTCCCGCACATGCTCATGGCTTATCTGAGTCGTGAATAAATAATTCACGCATATACAGTGAAACCTCGAGATACAAGCACCTCTATAAACGAGAAATTCGAGATATGAGGATAAGATGAGTGACAAATTCATCTCTAAATACGAGCATTGATTTGAGTAATGAGCAACGAGCCAGGCTGTTGGTAAGCATGGCACTTTTTCCAATTCGGCTCAACTCAGGCAATAACCTCGTCATATCACTCAGTGTTCTTTGATCTATGTGTTTGTGTGCTTGTCAGTTAATTGCTTTTTACATTTAACATGAAAATAATTATTTCACAATGCCTCCCAAGAAGATCATTGCCTCAGATAATGCTGCAGAAAAAAAGAAGGAATCCATGGCCATTGAAATTAAGAAAGAAATCACAGCTAAACATAAGCATAGTGTAAGAGTGACGGAATTGGCAAAGACTTACAGCCATTCGACATCGATGATCTGCACTATTCTGAAGGAGAAGGACGAAATTAAGAAACCTGATGTGGCCAAAGGAGTTACCGTTACTTTCAAGCACCATCCAAAACTCCTAGGAGATGTTGAGAAGCTGTAGTTGGTTCGGATTAATAAGAAGCAGTTAAAAGGCAATTTGGTGTCAGAAGCTATCATTTGTGCTAAGGCTGAGAATCTGTAATTGGGCCTTCTCTGAAAAACAGCAAGTACGTTAACTGAAGCTGAGATGGCATTTAAGACAAGCAGTGGATGATTCGAAAAAAAAAAAAAAAGAATTTTAAAAAGAGAACCTTTGTTCAAAGTGTTGTGCGACATGGGGAGGCTGTGAGTTCTGATACAGATGATGCTGATAAATTTCGGCCAGAGTTCCTATAGTTTATTACTAGTGAGGGGTTTCTTCCCCAGCAAGTGTTTAATTGTGATGAAGCAGGTCTTATTTGGAAGCAAACACCCAAGAGGACCTACATCACACAAGAGGAGATATCTTTGCTTGACCACAAGCCAATCAAAACAAGGCTTACCCTCTTGTTTTGCACCAATGCATGTAGAGATTGTAAAATCAAGTTGTTGCTCATCTACCACTCAGAAAATCCACAAGTTTCAAGAAGGGGGAAGGTGAAGAAAAACCAACTGAATATGATATGGTGGGCTAACAGCAAAGCCTGGGTAACATGGCATTTTTTTAGTGGGTCAATGAAGTTTTTGGCCCCTCAATGAAGAAAATACCTTCCTGAAAATAAGTTGCCACTCAAGGCTTTGCTCATCTTTCATAATGCTTCTACATATTCTCCAGGGCTTGAAGATAATTTGCTAGAGGAATTTCAGTTCATAAAAGTCAAGTTTCTTCCTCCCAATACCACTCCACTTCTCCAGGCTATGGACCAGCAAGTTATTTCCAACTTTAAGAAGCTGTATACAAAGACTTTGTTTCAAAAGTGTTTTGAAGTGACCAAAAATACAAGCCGTCAGAGAATTTTGGAAGGATAACTTTAACATCTTAAATTGTTTAAACCTCATAAGAAATCTCCTGAATTCAACATAGAAAAAACTGTGGCCTCAAGAGTATTTCTGACTTAGGTTTTGATGCTCAGCCTGAGGACAACACAGTGTAGTTGAAGAAACTGTATCTCTGGAAAAATGTATGGGTCCGTATGTGGATAGTGCTAATCTGGATGAGTTAGGGGAGGAGAAACATAGAGACGAATTTCTTCCAGTAAGATTAAAGAAGTGGTGGCAAAGTGGGGAGAAGTGAAAACTTTCTTTGAAGAAAATCACCCTAATAAGCAGTGTGTGGGTGTACCATGAACTTGTGTAAAGCAAGTGTTACTAGATAAGTTTTGGGTAAAGCAACCTGTAACTAAAAGAATAAGTGATTCTAGCCCAGAACCTGCTTACAGTGGGGTAAAATTCCCAAGAAGAGAGAGGGTGACTCGCCTTCCCCACAGTAACCCATTTCATCTTCCCCACGTTCCTATCATGAGTCAGGACTCTCTACAGTTAAATTATTTACCAATGCTACTTATTAGGAAAATTGATTTTTATGTTGATATATTTGGGGATGTGGAACGGATTAACTAACTTCCCTTATTTTCAATGGGGAAGTATGTTTCAAGAAATTTGCTATACGATCTCAACGTTGGATCAAATTAAACTCGTATCTCGACGTTCCACTGTACTTAAGACTTATTGACTGCCTGCACTAGACAATTTGCAGCTCAGTACTCTCTGTATGTCTGAAATGCTGCTACCAAGTGCCTCCATATTTTAAAAAAAATTTTGTCCCTCCTAAATTTTACATCCCAGTGCCTTTTCTAAATTCTACAGATTTTGCCATCCCTTAATTCTGTTGCTTGACATTTCTCTAAATTCAGCCACCCAAGTGGCCCAGAACCAGCTCTGGCATTGGTCCTGTGCTTAACTGAATAACAAATCAGGTATTCTTAATTGAAACAGCATTTAATGTAACCTTTGGCCTATGAGTACCATTTACAAAACTTTCCCCCCACCAATATGGAAAGAAATTCCTGTTAAATTTCTCTTCGTCAATACACTCAACACTTCACAGCATCAAGCTGCAGTGTGTCGAAAGGCATGCAGTGATGAATTCAAAAAATAATAAGACTAGCCAGATTGGCATTAGTGCAAAAGTGAAATTAAGAATTGATACTTTCCACATGTTTTATGATGAAAAACATCAAAGCACAAGCATAAAGCATTAACAAGTAGGGGATGCTGGTGATCAGTAGGTTCAGATTTTAGATCATTCCAGATATTAGACATCTGGATTTTAGACTTTGTACTTATCTTTTAAGATTTATATAAAAGAAAATATACTGTTTCAAAAATATCCAAAAAAAATCCTCTCCTGATTATATTAAATAATTTATTAATTATATTAATGAAATCTTAAAACTTAATATGTCAATACCTTTTAAAAGGACATGCAAATGATGGAGAATGCACAGGCAATGAATACATGAAATGGATTTGAAATACACAGGAATGTAAGATATACTGCTTAGCAGATGTGTCTGTTCAAACTACTTATAAGATAGTACTTACATTTTAGCAAATTAGAATACCTCAAATATCCATCAGATGATAGTATAATTCACTAGAAAGGTTCTACTAAATTTGTACTACAGAAGATTAGTCATATTGACAAATCAGCTAACATGAAGTTCACATCAGTGGCACAATCAGGCGAGGTTTCTAACTGGGGTTCTAACTGTGGAGATATATAATTATCATAAAGGCAGCAGCAAGCTTAAGATAATTTCTGTGTTGAATCATACAGTAGCAAAAGCTGCTATAAGTCACACCTTCTGGACCTATAGTTCACAAAACATTATTGCCAGATTATTATTATTGCTGTCAAAGTCTTTGGATCCTGTTTATGCACCCAGTGTTTCACCTAGACAGCCTCACATGATAAGTCATGTTGAATTAAACGATCTAGTGAGAGACCTTGATTTGCTAAAAAAATAAGGCAAAACTATTAGGATCAAGATTAAAGCAGTAAGATTTTTTTAAAAACTGTGTGACGATAACTCATTTTTGTACTCGTCAGAAAGGTTTGTTGCGATTCTTTGACACTAACAGTGACTTAAATTTTTGCAAGGACATAGATGGTTTTTCAGAGCTCTTGATATGAATCATAAATCAGAAGAATAGAGATTGTTCATAGATGGTGCAACATTAAGCTTAACAGCTGTTCTGCTACATACTGGAAACAATTTACCATTGATTCCTCTTGTCCATACTGTTCATATGAATAAATTGTATGAAAATTAAAGAAACTCTTAAAATACATAAAATATGAATACTATAAATGGCAAGTTTGTACAAGCTTAAAAGTAGTTGCTCTTTTACTAGGTTTGCAGCAATGATACATGAAAGTCTGCTGTTTCTTATGTGAATAGGATAACTGAGCAAAGGCAGACAATCGTAAAAAAAGAAAGAATGGCTTACTAGACAGTCCTTTGAACTACGAAAAAAGAACGTGCAGCATGTGCCATTGATTAACCCCACAAAAATATTACTACCATCACTACATATATAATTTGGGCAAAAGAAGAATTTTGTGAAAACAATGGGTAAACATGGCCTGGCATTTCAATATATTCGAGGGAAATTTTACACACTAAGCAAAAATAAGGAAGACATTTTTGTGTGGCCACAAATCCAAAATCTCTTCAAAGGTGAATGTTTTGAAAATATCTTAACAAGAAGGATGCTTGGATGAATTTTTTGACAATTAGCTACTAACTCGATAGGAAACAAGAGGTCTGAAAACTACACTGAACTTTGGAGGAATGACATTACAGAGCAGGGCGTTCCTGTTTTGAAAATAAGACAGATGACCAGCAGAAAGGATGGAAATGTAGTCAAGCTCCCGATTTTCATCGTAGAAGTCAAGCGCTCGCTAAAATTTACCAAATATCAGATTCGTAATACTGGATGAATTGAAACAACAGCTGCAATAGTATATAGTTGCTTCTCGGAGCTTTATTTAATAGTCTCAGTTTGCAGTCCTCCGACTAATACCCTGAACAACAACGAATTAGACAATCTAAGGGCTGCAAATTTTCCTACCATAATTGGAGGAGATCTGAATGCCAAAAATCACCTGTGGAACAGCATGGTCACGAACCCAAACGGAGAGAGACTTGCGAGATTTATTCTTCAAAAATAACTGAGAACGATTGGGCCAGATACCCCTACAAGATATCACTCCAATGGAAATGGAGAGGTTTTAGATATTCTCATCCTCAAAAATATTAACACCACTCCATATTTGGAAGTACGAAACGAGCTATCATCCGACCACAGGCCAGTTATTTTTGACTTTTATGGATTTTATCCACCACTGACTACTGAAAACACCAAAGTAAATTGGCATATTTTTACAAATTTAATGAACAACACACAAAGTAGGGTGCCACTACAACACATTGCTGATGTGGGAAATGCTATTCTAAAATTTAATAGGAGAATTCAAGAAGCAATAAAGAACTCAACCTACGTGGTCAAGAAGCAAAACTACCAGAAGCTGCCGGACATGATTATCCAATTTATTAAAGAATGCAATAGACGCAGAAAGCACTGGCAGCGTACACCGGACTTTAACGTTAAAAGGCAGTTAATTATCTTAACTGAAAAATAAAAGAAGAAATTAAAGAACACCTCTCAGACAGCTGGGATAACTTCTTATCAAATATAGATTTACAACCGGGACTGGTGTGGAAAATAGCTAAAACTTTACGGACTCCCAGGACCAATCACTTACACTCAATTACACGCAGTGGGGAACCTCACTATTCAGAAGCAGAAATAGCTCAAGCTATGGCGGATGAGCTCTCAATTACTTATGAAAATCATATACAGGAGGATGAAGAACACGAAGAATTTATAAATCACTCCGTTACGAGTATAAAAAATAGACCTATTACTGATCATGTAGCATACACTTCACCGAAGAAAGTTGCAGATATAATACGAAAATTAAAGAAAAGAAAAGCTTACGGTTTTGACAGCATTAGTAACGAGGCTCTACAGGCTTTACCAAGAAAATGCGTAGTACTACTTACCAACATATTTAATGCGTGCATACGGCTATGCTACTTTCCACAACAGTGGAAGCATACCATTATTGTTACTATTTTAAAGCCTGGAAAAAATCCAAACGATGCAGCTAGCTACCGTTCAATCAGTTTATTACCGGCGGTTAGTAAACTATTTGAAAGGATACTGTAATCCAGACTGTCCTCTTACCTAGAAAGCAAGGATATTATCGAAAAGCACCAATTTGGATTCAGAAAGGGTCACAGTACGACACATCAGATTTTAAATTTGATTGAGTTTGTGGCTCAAGAATTCCAAAAGAAAAATGCAGTTGCTGCGTGCTACCTCGACTTTGAAAAAGCTTTCGATCGAGTGTGGCACGCAGGACTAATTCACAAATTATCGGAGCTAAGGATTCCCTACAGCTTCACAAAATTAATGATCTCATATCTCAAAAACAGGACATTTCATGTTCGATGCGGAAATACTCTTTCACAGAAAAAGAGAATTTTCCGAGGAGTACCACAGGGCAGTTGCCTTGGTCCTCAATTATTTGTAATCTATGTAAACGACATGCCACAGCCTCTTAATTCCACAGTACTTAAGTATGCTGATGACACTGTATTTTAACTCCTTCAATCTTGCCGCAACATTAACTTGTTAACTTGTTACAAGTTAATGTTGCTGCAAGTTAACTATATCATCGCATGGTGTAAACTATGGAAGATTAACCTTAATTCAAGCAAATGTTCTGTCGTATTATATCGACGTTACAAAATTCGTAGTGAAGTTAACATAAACATCAAAATTAACAATATCCCTGTTCCAGTTGCAAGTTCTTATAAATATTTAGGAGTCTATGTAGACAGCAGACTAAACTTTAGAGACCATGTCACTTACACCCTCAATAAGGCGAATGCCGCTTACATGTCAATCTACCCCCTTATAGGCAGAAAATCAACATTGAACTTACATACGAAGCGCACACTTTATATTACCTTAATTAGGCCAATTATGCTGTACGCGGTCCCGGTATGGGCAACTACAAACAAGACCGAACGACTGAAAGTAGCAACGCTTCAGAATAAAATACTAAGATCCATTGCAGCCGCTCCGTGGTATGTTAGAAACTCGATAATTCACCAAGACTTGAAAATTCAATCAATTGAAGAATTTATATTAGTAACTACACATAATTTCTTCTCTAAAATGGAAAGATCGCAATATGCAGCAATTAGAGAATTAAAGGAATATAATCCCACAGTGGAAAGTGTCGTTAAACATCCAAGAAGCATCCATCATAACCCAAAGTGGTGGTAATGTTGTATATATTGTATATAGTGTGAATTTAATTTATGTTTACGCAAGAAAGGACTTTGCTAAAATTTTGCATAGAAAGGACTGTGCTTAAATATTTTATCTATGCATAGAAAGGACTGTGCATAAGTTTATTTAATCTATTTTTCATTATTTACTCTATTATTCATTTCATTTTGCAGCATATTGATTATTTTATTTACTGTGTTAAACTTTAATTACCACTACGGAGGATTATTGATTCAAAGAAGGCTTCCTGCACCCGGATTGGACCAGAGTTGTCAGGTGACCCAGTCACTGCTAACTTACATATTTTAGTTACTTTACAAAATTACGGATTATTTAAACTGAAAAGGACGGTTATTTCTAATATTTTCTGATACCCTGATTGCAGGAAAAATAGTGACTTTTAGGAATTAAGTTGCCTTAATTAATTACATAGCATTTTTCATTACTTTTACGAGGTTTGCTGAGAACCAATCAGAAACTAAGATAGCCGCTGCAATGATTGGTTTTGCTAGTCACGTGATTATGAGTTAGTCAGTCACGAGCTATCTGCAGATTTCCTGTATAATTTAAGATATGCTCAACGCAACATCAAAATTAAGATATGCCATTGCTTACTTACTACCCTGACTCCTGATGGATGAATTAAGTTATGATGGAATCTCAAATACCTTTACTGCATGCCACTTTTCAACGACCACCTTTGTGTGCTGGCGGCTGGCGCCTTTTATAACTTGATTACTATTGGCCTATGGCAAATTCTAAGATACAGGAGAAAGCTCTTTTAGTAGCTGAGTCCTGCTACTACAGTATTTCACAATTCACAATGACCACCCTGTAATTTAAAGTAACAAATACTGGCAAAAGAAAATTTGTTCTTTTTTTCCATGAGATGTATTTCAATATTTTAATATTTAGAGTTTTAGAGATATTTCTAATTTCGATAAAAGAGAAATACACAAACCAAAATAAAACTTTAAATTATAACCCTAACATTTATAAAGTTTAAAACAGAACTTTAGATTCCAAAAGACATCTGAAATTTTTGATATTTTAATTAACAAGGGAAAGAAAATTTATATTTTTAAAATATATTGTATTCACACTATTAATTTTCAAAAACTCTTGCTCTTTACAAACTGCAGTTTTATGAACAATTATCTACATCATCTGTAGCTATTCAAATAAACACACTTGAACAAAACATCAGAATAAAATACACAAAAACGAAATAATTTTTTCCAACATGTAATAAAATTTTAAAACATAATATTAAAATTCCAAATTACCATCTCCAATAACCATTTTGTTTTTTACATGATGAAAATTATGAAAGTTAAACTTTTCAAGATTTGATGGATCCTAAAAAATAAAATAAAAAAAAAGGAATGGAAATTAATAATAAATCATATATACATAATTCTAGATACAAACCTCACTTAAAATTTTAATTAACATATAATAAAATATACTTGCCTGTAAAGTAATTATATCATTTCTTGTGAAAGGTTCATCAGTGAGAAGATCTTTAAAGTTTTTAGGTTTGAGATTCAGTTGTTCAACAGCCTTTAAAATAAATAAAAAAATTATGTGTAACAACATATAAATGCACAATACAAATGATAATCTCTTGATTCATTCAGAAATTAACCATATCCATGAAGTCTATTTTTATACCTTTCTGACAGTTTTATTTTTTTATTTTTTTTTTATTTTGTGCACCCTTAGACCATAGCATCCCCAGAGTCACTAGCAAGTTTTTATTTAATTTAAATTTTCTGCCAATAGCAGTATAGTCCAAATTCAGAATTTAGGGAAA
>KK120562.1:299236-313025 GCA_000611955.2 Stegodyphus mimosarum | reverse complement strand
AGAAGAGAAAATTCATCTGACTTCAAAATGAGAGAAGAAAGGTTGTGTACTTTCTGGTTTGTTACAACTTTCCCCTCTGCCTTTGACATTGTCCTGACAAGAAACTGGCAGTAAGCCTTTTGGAATGAAGAGGCTTACTTAATGAAGAGGGTGCAGATGATTTATTTTATTCAAGGTAAAATTTTAAAGCTGAGAAATGATATATACCTAAAGAAGCACTTTCACAAGTAAACTATGGGCATTGTGTCATAATAGAATAAAGCACAAATCAACTTGGCAATGAAGATGATGAAGACCCAATATGACATGAGAATTTCAGGACATCAATCCAATGAAGGTGACAAGGTGTGGTTGTAGAATTCGATTTGATGGGAAGAACTTTCTCCTAAACTACAGTCACCATGAGATGGCTCTTAAACAGTCATAAACAGGTTAAAAGATGTCATAGTTCAGATCCATAAGTCATCCAGTATTAAGCCTAAAGTTATTCATAGAGAGGCTTCCTCCTTATTATGGCCACAGTATGTAGTCCCCACAGTGTATATAATGTAAGTAGAGCACACGACCATTGACATATTTGAATGTAAATTTACGCATTTAGTCATTGGCTAAGGATCTGAATTGTTTTATGTCATTTATCACAATTATTGTTTAAGTATTGCATTGATTTACCTTAGTTATAAGTATGGCTTTCTGTCCAGGGATTGTACTGGGACATGCAGTCCTTGGAAAGATCGGCAATGTTACAAATTTTGTACATATATGAATGATTTCAGTGAAATTATGTGTGAGACTGTTACATTTTTCTGTAAAATGTAACACAAAAACCTACATAAAGGATGCTCTGCCAGAAAAATAAGAATACAGGGGCAATTCTATTTAGTATTGAGTAAATGGCTATCTCACTAATTTGGTAAGGTATCGCCAAGCTGGCAAAAGTTTTGGCCACTAATTTCTGTCACCAACTTTGGCAGGAAATCGCGAAATTCGGCGACATTTTGGTACGGTCCCTGTGTAACTGTAATGAGTATGATCCTCTATGCAATTGTAACCATAATTTGGCCCTCATATGCCTTTCAGTAATTTTGAGAAACAGAAAGTATCAGAAATATCTCGGCAGTATGGTGAAAACCATATAAGACCAGGAAAAGCACCTGCCCTCAGCTGTCAGTTCAGTATGAGTTTCGAGTATTGAGATATCTCAGGGTTAGATTTGCACTTCAGATATGCTTTGCGTTGCATTCTGTATAACTACCTTAGAAGTTCTGAGTGTAACTACTGATTGTGCTCTGTAATACTGTGAACAGTTGCACGAGTACTTTTTGTGGAAAGTTCCAGAACTCTGAAGTTTTTCTTTTGATAAAATAAATTTTATCAACCTATCATCAGATCTGTGTGTATTCAATTTATTACGAACCCATACACATGCAACACTGTTTTACATGGCAGCAAGTAAGATTATGTGAATATAGCTAAATCATATTCAAGTTTGAATATCAAGGTTGAAAAACATTTTGTGGAGAGCCATAAGAAAGCAGAAATTTTGTATATTTTTATTGAAAATTCTTGTATGACTAAAACTACCATAGACTGCATATCTGCTTTATTTGATTTATATCTCAAATCACTGCTTTATGATACATTCACGATAAATTAAGTCATGCTCACCTTTTTTTTATTGCATTCTGTATGATATTAAATTTTCACAAATGTTTGTGATATTAAAAAAAATGTAAAGGAGTACTTATCTTATGTGCATACGTGAATTATCAAATTATAAAATACAACAAAAGCTAAAATTAAATAAAAGTACTACAATAAAAGCTCGACTAACAAGTAAAGTTCAGGAAATGCTGAATGCCAGATAAGTGAAAATTCTATATAGTTGAGCATAATGCATGAAAAAAAGAAAAGCCAGATAAAAGAAAGCAAAAATTTCTGATGTGAAACTATAAAAACAGTTATATGCAATCAGCTTGAACCTTAAAAGTATATATTTAATCTATTATATAAAATTTTGAAGAAAAAAAAATGCATTTCAGACATGTGTAATATTTTTGTAAATATGAAATTTACAGTAACATATGAAAGTAAAACATCTTTCCAATTAAATGAAATCCTGTTAACTATGGAAGTTGTTAAAGGTCCTGCCAAACTTGTGCCAATCATTCTGGCAGAAGTATGAAATAATTGGTCGTTCTTCATTTAGTTACATAATCAAGAATTCTTCACACTGCATTGCATCTGTTTATCCATTTTCAAATAAAGTTACATATCATGTCCATTAAAGTACACTTTTCCTGATGCCAAAATCCTGTAACTACTCCAGTGCCACAGCTCTTCAAGGCAGGTCTTAAATTTTAATAACTTTTCAAAATGTGAAATCAAACAGATAAATAGCAATTACCTTAAATCCTTCATCACTAAAATTAAGCTGGCTTTTAAAGAATTAATCAGGTTTACAAAAAACTAAGACAATGACATTATGACTGCATCGTGACATCCTGCTTATCCATTACTGACACTAAATCATACAGTTTGGCGATACATTTTCTTTGTTCTTAGTAGTAGACCTGCATTGCTTTATAACGGTTTAATGTTTCAAAAGAAGGTATTTCTAAAATTTTCCAGTTTGAGCTTTTTGATTAATTGACTGCTGATTAGTCAAACTTTTACCGTATATTTATATTAATCACTTAACATATACCAAAGGGCCATTACATTCTGACCATCCTGTTAATAACATGTAGGACCAACTTTAGCCCTAAAAACTGTCAGCACCTGGCATGGTATTGACTCCACAAGGTCCTGATACATAGTCTGAAGTATCTGGTACCAAGCGCTCACCAAATGGTTCTGCAATTCCCGCATAATGCGAGGGGGTAGTGTGGCAGCATGAACTTCGTTTTCAGGTGGGACCACAAATGCTCTATTGGATTAACGTCAGGTGAATTTGGAGGCCAAGACATCACTGAAAAGTAACTCGAATGTTTCTCGAACCACTCCCTGATGTTTCGACCCTTATGACATAGTGTTGTTATCCGCTTGAAATACTGTTGTCATGAATGAGTGAACCTGGTCTGCAACGATGTTCACGTAGCACAAAGATGTCAGGGATTGTTCTATGGGGATTATAGGTCCTAATGTGCTCCATAAAAACACTGCCCACACCATAATCCCCCTGCCACTGGCTTGTCTCCGTCTAACTGTGCATCCGGGAGCCACAGTTTCCTTTGGAAATCCGCGTATTAGCACATGCCCTTCGATGTGATGGACCAGAAAATGTGATTCTTCGGACCATGCAATTTTCCTCCATTCCTCTAATGCTCAATTCTGATGTTTCTTGGCCCATTGCAGATGCAGATGGCGATAATGTGCCATCAGTGCAGGGACATGTTTCAGCCTCTGGCTGCGTAGCCCCAAAAGCAGCAATTTACGCTGTACAGTGTGTTAAGAAACATTGTATGGGTCGCCACTGTTGTAGCTCGTGGTGATTTCAGCTGTTGTAGCTTTTTGGTCACGGCAAACAATGCGAAGCAATCTCCGCTCTCCTCTGGAATCAATGCGCCTTCGACGATACACTGCTGGCCGGCAACTTGTCGTTTCATCATCCATGCACCACTTTCGATATGCACTCACAACAGCTGCATGTGAACAGCCCACTACATGTGCCGCTTCTGATATTGATGTTCCCAGTCAGCAAGCCATAATGATTTGACCTGTATTAAAATCTGATAAATCAGGTGCTTTTCCCATTATGTCACTAAGCATGCTATGTTTGGAAAGACAATGCATAGTTGCTTATTACAGACAATGCATAGTTGCATTCCAAGATTAGCCATGCACGTACAGTGGTTTTGCTCCTGGGCGAGCCCATTGTTATAGATGGAGGGTGGTCATAACGCAATGGCTTTTAGATGTATATGCATTAAAACTACATCTCACAGAAAACAGAAAAATATTTTTGTAATGATATTTCAGAATGTATATGGAAATCGAATTATTGATTAAATGACATGTAGAAAAAGTTAATCAAATGCTAACACTGAAAATTATTTCATTAAGAGATTCATGAATCTAATTCAGTATACATATTTAAAACAAAACCGAACTGGTAGTGATCTAACATTCATAGCAGAATTATTAATTCTTATACATGAAAGACGATGAATGCATTCTAATTGTGATTATATTATGGGGGAAGAGAGAAGAAAATCAAAATTTGACATATCTTTTGAATAATGACTACAACTGGAAACTCCATTTAAAAAAATATTCATTAGTAATTAAATTTTAAAACTTCAAAACATTTTCCTGATTCTCAGATATATTTATAATTAAATACATTATATTAAAATACATTAAAAAAATTATGAATACACCAAAAACAAAATCTGTTCTTACTGGTCAACAAGCGATAATATGTACACTGTTTCATCTTCGAATAAAAATGTAGAGATGAAATGTTTTTCTCTAAGCTCCCTTTCTTTATCAGCCTTTTTATTTCAACAATATTCATATGTCAGTGTTTAATTTATAAATTAATTAAAGCTATTAAAAATGGAATGACTACATTCTTCAGCAGATGCACCTGCTTTCTAGCATATCTAATGTTCTCAGCTTAAGTTGATCATTAATATAGTCTTGCATATATATGTGCACATACACTGCAACAACAGATGAGAACTCATACTGCTAATTTTGGTATTTTTGCACAAAATCAGGTACAAAAGGGATTAAAATATTATTGAATAGGATTTCATAATGGACCAGATTAAGCTAAAATAAGGAAGAAAGAAATTATTCATAGTAAAAGATAGTTCAAATACTCACAAGTCATGATTCAGGCCTGCAATAATGAATATATCCTTAAGGTTGCATGCACTATTTCAGATTATATTTTGTGACAACATTTATTTTTGGCAAGATCCTAAGGATTATAACTTCTCATCACACAAATTTTTGGTCGTAGGGAGATAAGTAAAACAGAACATTTCAGAAGGCAATATTCCACTAATCATAGTTATATTCTCCCTATCTGAAATTTTAATTTATTAATTGTACAAATTACAAAAGTAATATGGCAAAGTGAATGTGAATATCTGTATCAGAGAAGGTTGTAACTCTGCAAATAACACTTTCATGAGTGAATACTGATTTTCAAAGAAGTGTTAAATTTAAATATTTTATCCGAAACTTATACTAACAAAATGAAACATATAATTTACATGTTTCAAAATTTATGCACAGTTAAGGTTTTCTTACATTTAAAGGTATAGTTAAAAAAATTACCTCATATGAAAATACATTTCCAGTTGTTCTTATTGCCACAATGTGTGAATTCTCATTGAAAACTTTAAACAAAACAGGGCAGTGATAAAATCCATCTGAATTTTTGGTGAAATTCAGTTTCAGAAAAGATTTTGAATCTAAAGGCTAAAACAGAAAAATTTTAGAAACTGTTATACAAACATACACAATTTTAATTTATTTACACATTTACTTCATTTAAAAAATGTGACACACTATTCTCCGGTAAAAACTATTATCATCTAGAAATCGTACCTTCTTGTAAAAGACTTAAATTAGACAAACTAGCTTTTCTTTTATTACATTACACATTATGTTAGATCAAATGACTCTTAAAATATGTAAAAAAAACTGAAAATGAAAACAGCAGCCAGAATATTTTGCTTTATCTCAGTTGCTACCCTTTGAAGTAAAAGATAATTTTAGCCTCCTCTTCTACAATTCCTACCCCCTTCAATTATTTTTTATAAGAAACTAGACTTTTTCCAAACAAAATTATTTTTGCAAATTTGCATTCATCAGATAATTTCAAAATTAGTACAGAAGCATCAATTTCACCCTGCCAAAAAATCTAAATAAGCCTTTCATATGAAGACATATGCATTTAAGAACGCTGCTTTTACTTGAAAAACATCTACTACTTAACATTGAGAAAGATTACCGCTAACAACCATTATATACAATATTGCAAAATCAGCTATAATTGCTGCATTCAGATGCTCTGCATTTAAAACACATAAAATTTCCATTTCCTTACAATTACAATACAGAAGCACTACATCACGAAGAAGATTATAGCTAGACACATGGTATAAACTGTAACAGTACCAGATACTGTCATTTTTTAATACTGCTACTTCAAAATGAGAGTCCATAAATCAAAAGGAATTTTTAATTTCGAGCAAAATTCATATTTTCTAATTTTTCTCAAAGCTCATTAACCCAAACTGATGCTGCTGATGCATTCTGTGATCCTAAGAAATAAATGCCTAATAAACCATCTACTCAGTGAAATATGACTATTATGTACTTAATGAATGGGTGATTCCTTCACAAAGAATTTCACTGTATGTTCAATATTTTATCTTCTAATTAATAGTAAATACACAAAACTGCTCCATTTCTTTAGGTTAAAAAAATTAACCTTTAACAAAGCAGAACTAAAATTATTCAAAAAATGAATTTAAGAATGTGACTAAATTTTTCTTCATATAAAGAGGAAAATATATAATCAAACCCTACTATAATAAACATCAAGGAATTTAAAATGGTTCATTCTGATACACATGAAAAAAAGGGGATCATCTCACAAAATGGTGTAAAAAATCAACTGAGGAAACAACAAAAACTGATTAGCATAACTCTAAAAAAGTAAGTAACTCTAATTAAAAAAAAAAAAAATCATACTATGAGTTAATTGCGATTATTATTGTATGCAATTATTAAATTTCTTTTACAGTTTTCAGTTTCACCATATGTTAATGATTTTATGAGATTAATTACTTAACACAGAAGTCATGATCTAGATCTCACTTTCTAATTACAAAGCTTCATTCAAAACAAATATTTGTAATTACAAATAATAATTTTATCCATTAAAAAAATTAAAAACAAATTTAAAAAATATTGAAGAATTTACTTTGAATTTTAATTTGTGCTTAACTTCTGAGCCCCAAAACAGTCTCTAATTCTGTACTGACACGATGCAGGTT
The DNA here is from genome assembly GCA_000611955.2 of Stegodyphus mimosarum. Taxonomy (NCBI): domain Eukaryota; kingdom Metazoa; phylum Arthropoda; class Arachnida; order Araneae; family Eresidae; genus Stegodyphus; species Stegodyphus mimosarum. The sequence continues at coordinate 306,003 of KK120562.1, read as the reverse complement.
GTAGGAAAATTTTATGAATACTTTCGTCTCGAAATTGAAAAAGACTCCAACATTTTTGGTTCTACAGTTTATTTGAATAAAATTTATTAATGACATGCATCATAGCTTTGGCATCCATGGTGGTAGGTCGTTTGCTTCCACTGTGGTGGGGCATGTGTTATGTTTTTTCAACTTTTCATCAACATCAGAACAAGAATTGTTGAGATCAGCAGTTCTAATTTTAAATGCTGTTGCAATAGCTTCAACAAACAAATCTTTGTAACAGCATTATCATTGCAGATTTTGAAAAGCTTTACATCACATTCTGAAAACAGAGAAGCACAATTTTTTTCTAAATATCAGCAATAAGTGAATCCTCCTTTCCAGCATCCTTCTTTGCTCAACTAGCAGACTGAAAACAATTCCAAATGTGTGATTATCTAAAAAGTTGTCAAGTGTTTTCTGGTGCTAATATTACATCAGGAAGTGAAATGTTATAACTTATTTGATTCTCATACTTCCCAAAATAAGCTGCTTCCTGTACTGATACTTTAAGCTTCTGATCACATCTTGGTCTAGCATTGCAATTTGGGGAGGAGGACAATGAAAGTAACTTTAATCTATTAAGTTTTGGACAACGATGCATGTAGCATGTTAGAAAGAAGTGTACGTAAATGAAAAATAGACTACTTCACCTTTGGAGTTAGATTTCTTCATCCCATTTTCAGAGGTCTTCCTCAAATAATTCTCTTGTCATCTTACAATCAGCTTTACAGGCAGAATTTTCCTATTTTTAAAGCATTTTGACTTTCCAGATTCTCTAATCACAAAAATGTTATATCACTCAATGTCACTCACACTGACACACAAAAAAACTGTCAATTTTTTCCTAATGCATCTTTGGTCTTTAAATTTTAAAATCTGGTTTGGCATCATCTTCTCTTTGCACTAATGAACACAACTTTCCAATAATTTTTTCTTCAGGTTTCTGACATCTGTTTTGGAAACGATCTCTAGTTCTCCAACATTTTTTCCTGGACTGTTGTACTTCTTAAACTTATCCAACCACTCATTTCAGTACAAAAAGGCAGACTCTCCAAAGTGTTTGATAAATGTATTGGCCTTTAATTAAAAGCTTTTTCCACATGTTGGCAGATTGTGGTTTCTTTGAATAGTGAACCATGTTAGCAACGTTTCTTCAACATTCTCATGCTCGCTATGTCTCAACTTATTCCTCACATGCAAATTTTTTCTATGAGTAAAAATTACCTAGTCTTGATTTTTTTATAATACTTACCGTATAAACTGTATTCCAGGTAATTTATAATTTAGTTAAATTAATTCTCTTATTTTTTTAATATTATTCACTTTATCTTCAATGTATAATGCTATACATTTATAATTTAACATACAGATGAACTTTCAATACAAATAGTTTCTCCAATGCAGAGTTAAATAAAAGCATACGTGAAGCTTTCCCATCTGGAAGATACAACAAGTGAAGATATTGTCATCAGTGATCAATGAGGCAACATTCATTTTCCCCAAAATATGTATGATTGATTGTAAAGAAAGACGCAATAGCTTTTATAAAGAATATGCTAAATGTTGCAAAAAATCTAAAGAATGCAAAATGTCCCATTCAGAAGACACAATCTGGTCAGCATTTTAAAGAGTGAAACAAAATAAGCTGATAAGCATAAAAAATTTCTTTGAATGACAGATCACCACTATAAGTCCCAAGTTCATAAGAATCTATTCAATACTTCGTCTTTACCTGAAAAGGAAAAATTTCAAAACTTTTATCATCATATCAGCTTTGAACAAAGCTATGGTTGAATCAAAAAACGTGAACTGAACACAGATTCCATTTACGTTATTTGGTTCAATGGTCATGGATACCTTATGTTGTTCTAAAACATTCTTATTGCATATTCTGGTTCTCCAAAGACTCCATGTGATACCTGCCTAATAAAGTATTTGCTTAGAATATGAAGAAACATGGTAGTGAAGATGAAAGAACAGTGACATAAGAAAATTTTCAGCTAACCTAGCATGGATCAAATATGGATTCTAACATCCTAAACATGGATGATTTTAAAGATTAGTAATATTTCAGTTGAAACTTGCAGTAGTTCTAAGAAACTATGAAAAATAAGCCCCCCCCCCAGAAAAAATCAAAGATATAAAAGTTTATTATATTCAATTTTCATTTATTTGGAAGTTCATTATAGCAGTATAAAACTCCATTACGCATACAGAACACTAGATGGGACCAAAAAATTCCTTGTTATATCCAAAGGGTTCATTATAAATCAGATTCACTGCATTGGAATTTGACTTTATTTTCAGTTTCTTCAAAATATTTGAAAATTAAATAAATATTAAATAAATCTGACATTTGCCCATAATAGCATAAAATCACAGCAGATTTAAATAATGTGCTAAACAGAAATATTACTCAGTGAAAAGAAACATAAAATAAAATTCAACCAATGTAAATTATTTATATATCTGAAAAGCAAAAAATATATACCTTTCCTGTGGCAGGATCAATATGATATTTCTTCAGAAATGGAACTATATGCCTAAAAAATGCATTGTAAAATTTTAGAATATGAATAATATATACATCTTTTGATTGATAACACAACTTGAGCACAATAAAGAGCTGAAGATTAATAGATATAACAAGTCTATTTTTGGAACAGAAGATTGCATATTTCACAGGAGTGAGTGGGGAGAGGGGAACAAAAACAACTGCTTGGAATTTTTGCTTGTCACATGTCGGCGCATTGTGTTAGAAAGGTTATTTTTCAGCAGCAGACAGAAATGTACTTTACTTTATTTGGATAGTTTTGTTGTTCTCACCTGTTTATCATGTCGTTTAGAAACACTGGTAGAAAATATCTAACGAAGGAAGTGATACTAAAAGTTTTTCTGCGATAATTCTGCTTCAAAAACTGAACCTCATGAAGAATTTCAAACCGAAACTACATCAATTTATCCAACGAGGATCGGATTGTTCCTACTGAAGCAAGTGAACCCGATTCATCTGAAAGAATCTGTTCATGAAACTGAAAAGGAAAGTAAAAATTTAGATCAAGAAAATATTACATTGCCTTCAACCTAGTATAGCTTCCAAAAGTGAAACCAACAGCAGTAGTTGAGTTCAAGAAAGTAGTGAAAGACAACAAAACAGAATTCAAGAACGAGGAAGATGAATCGTAAGTAAGGAAATTCAAAACGATGAAGAAACTGAAATAATGGTTCAGTTTGGAAAATAGGAAATATTTCAATTTCCTATTTTCTAAACTTAACCATTATTTGCAGTTTGTTGCAGGAAAAGTGTTGCAGGAAGACGCACTCAGAAAAATGTCTTACGAGAAGCAGCTGGGCCAACTTCATACGCAAAGAAACAAATAACTGATGTAAATTGAGTAGTGCATGGAGATTGTTTATCAACAAAAAAATATTGCATCACATTCAGCAGTGAACTGGAGAAGAGAATATAAGAAATCCCAAAATCCAAATTAGAGTTTGCCACTCAATGATTTAGAAGCTTTTATTTCACTGTTGTATGTTCGTAGGTCTTTCTATTTTGAGTTTATGATCTAAATCTTGGAGCCTGCATTTTACACTGAGACAATGACTAGGGACAAATTTCTGGAAATTATGAAATATTTGTGCTTCGATAAAAAATCAATTAAAGCCCAAAGACTGCAAACTGATCCATTTGCCCTTGTTTCGGGTATTTGGAATGCTTTTATAGAAAACTGCATGAAATATTATAAACCGGTGAAAACATTACAGTGGATGAATAATTATTTCCTATGAAGACCCAAGCCAATTTATTCAGTATATGCCTAAAAAGCCAGACAAATACGTCATTAAATTTGGGCTTGGTACTGATGTGCAGTCAAAATGTTTACTGAACGGATTTCCCTATTTGAGAAAAGACGAAAGAAGACCAGCTGAAAAAAGAAGTAGGTGAGCATGAAGCTTTTTGGTTGATGGAACTTTACTACAATATTGGAAGAAATCTGATAACGGACAATTTTTTTACTTTGCTGAAATTAGTAAAAGAAATGAGAAGTTGAGGGATAAGCTGTGTTGGCACAATAAATCATTCGAAAAGAGAAGTGCTTTATTCTTTCAAAACTACAAGATAACTATTCTAGTAAGATTGCTAAGTGATGGCCAGAAAATACTCAGTGAAGTTAAAAGATAATTGATACTTGTGTCAACCCTTCCTGTAAGTGTAAAACAATGCCAAATAAATGCATCCAGATGTTGGCCAGTTCAAGTTTTTTTTTTTTTAAGATTCTTGATCTGGCTGTGATAAATGCATGGATAATTTACAAGGAAATAACTGAATATAAGAATATCAGCTGTCGTGGTTTTATTTTGAATACGGCTGAGCAGCTTCAAAAGATGTACACTTCATCCAAAATTCACAAAATTTCTATATATAACAAAAAGAGAATTGATACCTCCATTAACCCTTCCCGTAAGGTAAACAATGCCAAATAAATGCATGCAGAGGTAACAAAACTTTGAATACTTGTGAATAATGTAAAAAATATATTTGTGAACCTGTAGAGGTAAAATTAAAAAATTAGTAATCTGTATGCACTGCAAAACCAAGTAACGTAAGTACTAATATATGTAATTTTTAATATATTTATTTCATAAGGCAACATATTAAATGATAAGAAGTTTAAAAATATCTAGAATTTATTTTTTTCCCTTTTAGCTCTTTGTTATATTAAATTGTCCTTTGATTAATATATTCACTCACTTTATTTTGCTCTTTGTTACATTAAATTATCTTAGGGCTACACGCATTTTACTCAATTTACTTTATTTACTTATTAAACAAGCAAAATATATTATTACAAGCAGTAACTTTACAAAATATCGGCAAAAAACGAGCCTTTTCTTCTATTTGTAAAAAGTGGTTAGAATGACTGCTGATCATAATTATAGGTACATGGAAAATGCAGTAATGCTAATGTTAAGTACAGAATAATCCAACTAAAACCGTAGTAAAAGATTTTAAATTAAAAAAATTTAACATAGCAAAAACAAAAGAAAGAGCATTTGTAGTACTTAATATAACTACATTAGCAGTATTTGATATAATACTTAGTTTAACACTAAATAATAAGAATAATAAGACAAAGAAAGAAAAAAAGAAAAAAAAAATGCTTAATATAATGCTGAGGTTCAGCTTTAATGTAACTGAAACTTACATAAGATCATATATAGTGCCATCTGGAGTACATAAAGGATGTTCAAATGGTTGTAAAGATAAAGCACAATGGTCAAAGGGTAGCCGCCGAAATTCTGCACCACCAGTATTTGCAACTAGTAAGAAAATTAAAATGGTAATTAAAAAAAGTACACAAAATTAATTTTAATACAAATACAATAAGTGCTATAACATTTATTTTATGCTGAATCAATAAAACTTATGTATTAAATTCATAACATATTGAAGAACTAAAAGGCACATGTGGTTACAATGGAGTTAAAAATTGAAATAAAATGTTCTAGATATGCTAAACTCACATTTACACACAGTAAAAATAGAAGCTGTGGCACATGATCCCTTGAATGAAGCAATAGAAGAAGGGGAACTTGATTAAGCAATTCAATAATTCCAGCTCCAGCTGACAAACAGTGGCATAAATAAGGGTATGTAAAGAATGCCATAGCATAAGGGCCTGAAGGCTTAGGGGGCCCTTGAATGTCCTGCTGATTAATGTCCTGCTGAACAACATTTATATGTTTAAACTTAAAAGATAACGGATTCCTTTATAAATACCATATATATATGTATATTTGTGTGATAATTTGATAATTTTTTAAGTGCAGTCGTGAATGCAGGAACTTTAAAAGCTGACAGTCTCGATGGCAGAGTGAGGGGGCATGAGGAAGAAGTTGATACCAAACTAAATTCAGTCAATTATCTTTATCTCCAGATTTCCAGGCACAATAGAATAATTTCTAATAATAGACAATATACTCTTTCATCATAGAAATTATGATAATTTCTTATATACAATTTACACAAGTTAATGAGGGCAACATCATTTTAGCAGAGCATAGAAGATACGTTAGCAATGGTGGAAGCTAGGGCAAGAAATGCAGCAGAATAACGATGTAATTAACTCGCCAGCAGTATTTATACTAAGTCTGATGTAACTGTAGAGGCAAGCTATAATTTATTAATATTATTTTTAATTACCCTATTCATATACCATTACATAACATAGAAAGATCTCGAATTTGGGACAATAGACGAATTTAGGGGGAGAGCATCAAATCTAGAATATTAATTATGAGGTTGCCAATTATTTTTTAAAGCAGCTATTTGTATTTTGTTATATCTGTGCCCCCCCCAATGGCGGGCCCTCAGCCTACTTTGGCTTGGCCACTACTAAGGCCAGAAGTGGTGGTCACTTCATTATGGTGGCACCTAGTAATAGGTGGGCCACCTTTGCCTCCTATGATGGGACGGACAGTTACAACCATGCCTTCTCCTGAATTCGAACCCAGGCCTTTTGGTATCGTAGGTGGCTCCCTAACCACTATACCATCTGGGCGGCATATATATACACTCACGTTTGTGAAAATTGCAACACCAAGAAGGAATCGTCATACTTGAATGCAATTTAATACACAGTTGAGTGGTAGTGGTAAAAATAAATGATTAAATGTTCAAAGCAAACAAACAAGAACAAGAGATCAGAATCAGTATTTTGTGTGGCCACACGCGCCGC
>KK120562.1:263485-298421 GCA_000611955.2 Stegodyphus mimosarum | reverse complement strand
AGGTGTCTATCATCGCGAGCTGACGTCACATTTCGGGGTCCACTCCCGGATTTCCGAGTTGTCCGACACTCGTCCGTCCACTGCTTCCAAACGCGCATCACTGTGCTGCTGTTACGCTGCACACGAGAGGCTACTGCACGATACGACAATCCAGCTTCACGAAGGCCGATGATTCTCCCTCGTTCAAACTCTGTAAGTTGTTCAAATCTCGCTCTCTTTCGTCGACGAGGCATAAGTACAGATTGAGTTAACGTTTACCACTAGCAGATAACCACCGATAACCATACACGCCTCGCTACAGCCGTCTATTTATTCGGATCCATCAGCCGTTCAGAGGGCGCTCCTCAGCATACGCATGCGCTACGGATTTGCAATTCTAATCATTTGCATATCATGCGCTACTTTGCATTTCCTGAAAATCTCAGCTCACTCGCGTAAGTCCTTCATGGTGTTGCAATTTTCACAAACGTGAGTGTATATATAATAGAATCTGTCTTCTTTTAAATTTCCGGGGGTATTTCTGCATCACAGTTACAAAGCCCTTGGAAGCAGATGAAAAAGATAAATTCAGTGTCACATACACCAAAACTTCAACTGAATACAAAGCAGAAAAGCTATATGCTTTTCTTTTGATTCCCTTATAGAGGAGAGTTTTCAAGTCATTAGTGATAACTGGGGATATATTGTTGCTCGGGTTTATTGTGAGAGCAAGTCCTTAATTTTTTTAAGCCAGCATATGAAAAAAATATGGCAAAAATGAAGGACTCTTGAAATCCACTAAAATTTCCAGAACTCCCACTTTCAGGAAACGATTTTGTATTATAACCACATATCAAATTTTCTTGTAAATACAAAAAATAGTGAGATGGGTGAGGATAAGAATTATGACTTTTTTTGTGCACTGTACACTTTAAAGTTCGGTTATGCAATTAATTTATCCTACTCTCCATTTAATTTAATAAAATAGATAACTGATTTAATCATGCAGGAACTGCATAAGAATGATTTCACTCAAAAACATTTTTATTCAAATTTCATCAAACTCCATCCCAAAGAAACATTTTTAATCTTTGGTAAAGTATGATTCCCAATAAAATGCATGCAGTGCTTATGGTCCGTGATACTGTGCAAATAAAATCAAAAAACTGTAAACCCCCCCCCTCTGTTAGCGGGAAGCCACTTAATGCCAAACATAAATGCTGGTGCAAAATCTAACTAATAATAGTAATCATAATGATAAATAACGCTTCAGGAAAGAAATAACTACTTTAACCTGTAATGAATAATAAAATACATACAGTACATAGTCCGAGATCCAGACTTGTTGGATTTTAGCGATTCCAGATTTGCAATTTTTTTGGATATTAGATAATCAGTTTAAATCCAGTAAGATGGTATGTAGGAATTATAAATAATGAAAAACTGAAGTATTTATGATCTAAGAATATCAAAATTTAAAAGAAAAATTAATATTTATTTGTTTACTTTATTAAACATTTCCTTCAATGTAATTTGTTTAAGTTGCTTCACTTTTTTTGCTAATATTTTCTCTTTAATTCTGTAGACAGACATAATTTCTTGTTCAGTTAAAAAGTTCCATTGTCCAAGTCCTGCAATTGCCATGTCGAGAATTCTAACTTACTTCTCAATAACCTCTCTGTCACTTCAGTAGCAGTATTTTCTGAATCCAGAACCATACTACAGATTTTGTCATCCATTAATTGATTGATGATTGAAACATTGTCATCACAATGAAAAACTTCTGTTATAAATTCATTAATTGGAAAATTTCACCTTTGGTTTGTGATATCTGATCCTTTGGTCCTTAATTCTGCTACCAAGCGCCTTCCTAAGTTCTAAATTTTTGCCACTCCTAAATTTTGGATCAGAGTGCTTTCCCTAAATTCTAAAAATTTTGTCATAGCTTAATTTCGTTGCTCAATGTTTCACTAATTCTGCAGCCCAGTGTGGCCATACAGCTCTGGCACCAGTTCTGGGTTTATGTGAATAACATATCAGTTACTCTTAATTCAAATAGCCCTAAATGTAATCTTTAGGCTTATGAGTATCATTAATAAAATCTATTTTTAACATACAGAAAGAAATTTTTGTTAAATTTTTTCTCACCCATATTTTTTAGTATATTTCACTTAAAACTGTAATAATCGCCAAACATAATGTCAACATAAAAAGTTACCATATTACTATTATAAAAAAATGCTTTAGGCATCATTGCATGAGTCATTACTCAAGCTGTCATATGTTGATAAACGTGCGATGATGAAACCAAAATATAATAATTAATGCTTCGCCAGTTTGGCATCAGAGATATAAAGCATTAGTAAGTGTAAAATCAATGATGTTTGTAAAATGTTTCGGTTTGAGATGTATGCCAAGCAGATATGCAGCTACACAGCTAAAATATTGATCACACAAATTTATGCTAAACTGGTTGTTTCTTCAATAACGAGATATTTTATTTAGCGCCAAAGTGAAATTACAAATCAGGACTCTCCACATATTTTGTTATTGGAGGGGGGGATAAAAATGTGCATAAAGCATATTTAAAAAAAAAAAAGTTGTTGTTGGCTTTGAGGTCTGGATTTTAGATCATTCCAGACATTGGACATACGGATCTCGGAGTTTGTACTGTAATGCACAGTGGCTGATTCTATATTCTCAGATCTTTTTGCTTAAAAAAAAAAATCAGGCTACTGCATTAATTTGGCATTGCAGAAAAATCTGGCAAAGAATGCGTATCTGTACTTCAATACAAAAGCAACAGAAAATCTAGGATGAAAAATGGCTGAATTGATAGTCATTCATCCTGCTTGTTTGCAATGACACTATTCCCAATGTGATTAAACAGGCTATCACATTTGACATTTTGATGCATATTTGGAGACTACTGCCCCGTTAATAGAAAAGTACCAAAACTTTTAAATGCATTTAAAATAGGAATGTTTTTAATTTAAAAATTCGATGTATTTCAAAGGCCTTCAACATACAAAATCAAAATTCTTATTTAATTATAAAATGCCTCGATCATAAGTGTTGGTGGCGATGCTGCCAAATCTGATCCAATCAATCTGGCAAAAGCTTAAAAGAAAAAAAATTGTTCTTTGTTTAATCATAAGCTCCAGATCACGATATATAATTATTTTTTTAAATTGTGAGAGAAAACAGATAAACAATGGTTAATTTATGTCTTATTTACAAAAACTGAGCCGGCTTAAAACTAAGGTGAGGATCTTATGATTGCATTCTGATATTATGCTTATACACTATTGATGCAAAATCACACCATTTTATGATAGTTTTGGTTTGTCAAAAATGGTTGACAGAAAAACATGTTAAATAACAAATTTTTTTTAAGTTGTATGACTTTTGCCCAAAATGCATTTAATAGAACTGAAGAGACCTTTCATTCTAAGGAATGTTTAATGTCTGTTACTCTAGCGACTGCCCCCATTAAACATACTGGTGAGAGTAGTGATTCTGATAGACAAACTAAACACCTATTGTGAAGTCTGGAATCTCTCATATGCTCCTGTACCACAGTAATAAAGAATTTCTAATGGAAGTTCCCATTATAAATTTTTTGATAATAACTGTCCGCTTTTCTTTTGATGAGATGTATTCTACACCAAATACAAATTCTTGGAACAATACCATGGATACAATAATGAGGGGTCAGTGTAAGCAACGTGTTCTGAAACAGAACCATGGAATTCTGTTCACATTCAAGAAGCTATCAGGGGGTTTCAAGAGACCTGGACATGTTTTATGATGTGGTTTTACAAGTCTCTCATTTGCTTTAATTTTGGAAAGAACATTTAAAAAAAAATTAAATCCTAAAGTTTTCGATTTAGTTGAACCTCACAGTCGAGTTTTTACTATACTACATATTAATGCAATCACATTGATATCATTTTGGTGATTTTTTATGAAAAAAATCCGATGTAGAAACCATGACTTTCTGGTATGGCCTTTTAAAATGTAGACATTTTTTACTACATTTCATTTAAACCTATTTCCTCAAAATTCATTATAAATATATTTCTCATTCAATCAATTCAGTTTTCACATCATGGCAAGGCAAAAATACATAAAATTTCAAAACACGTGCATTAAAAATTTTAAAGTACAGCAAAATGTTACTACAAGAAGTGCTTTTTGTTCAATTATATTGAGCGGCACAGAGGCATAAGAGTAACACAGAGGCATAAGTAACATGCACAGAGGCATAAGAGTGTAAAAGGGTTTTTTACACTCTTATGCCTCTGTGCGTTTAACTGACATAGCGATAAATCACGTATGTTTTTTTCAAGAGTCTTGACTTAGTATATGTTACCTAAAACAGTGAAACTATACAACATATTTTACATTTTAATTACTTATCTTAAAAACCTATCAATAAACCTACTTTGTTCTCTTTAGGAATTTTATGGGGGAATGTTACATTTCTGCAGAAAATTTATCTCTGTTTCTTCCACTGCATGTTAATCCAACAACTGCAGATTTTTAAAGTGACTTTAATTAACGATTTAAGGCAAAAAATATTCTCCTTTATTTATAAAAACCATTAGAACTAGAATGCATGAAAAACTGGCAACACTGCTAGTTAAAAATGAAGAATGTTTTACACATGGTTGCCAGAGTTTGGTCTATTCTAAAAATTTGGTAACTTCTGTTAACACTACTATCTAAATGCTTGAATCTGAAACATTAAAAAAAAAATAATAATAATAATAATAAATAAATAAATAAATAAAATACCAGTTTTCTTTCCACCATAAAACTGGCTCCATTCTGTTGCAGTCAGGTACCTAAATAATGAAAACAAAAAGCATTACAGGATAAATGCTGTAAAAACAATGTACAAGCAATGAAAGTTTTATTATGTAATTTTTATTTTTATACACTGTTTTCATAATAAACACTACATATTAGCAAATCATAATCTTTTGCTATGAAAATAGCAAAACCTGAATGGCAAAAACCAACTATAGTCTATTCATCAAAAAAGATTGAAAATAAACAGAAGCTGACAAGTTTGACAATAACTGGAAATCACTGGGCACATAAATGCTTGTAGACATTCTGCTGTCCTTTTGCTTGAAAATCCCAGCACTTTTCTAATGTTTTAAATTACATAATCTTAGAAATGCATTATATTTAAAATTACACCATTTTACAAATATTTCACATCTTAAATTATAATACCTGCAATTTCACTCATGGAAGAACTTAATGTAAATAATGCTCTTAAATCAGGTGCTTCATGCTCTTAACGATACATGCACAACTTATCGTACATTACATTATGTTTTGTGGTATGATTGTCAAACAAAAGATTTAAATGAATGTAAAATGGCACCACTTTTAACATTTTATAAATCTTTACTATTCATATATTTATGTACATTGTCCATTTTCAGTGCCCTCTTCAAACTAGACCATATGCTTATGTCTCTGGGATTAAATAATATTGAAATGAATATTAGACTTTTGCAAGAATTTAGTTTGGCAAATCATAGCCTAACTCCAAGTTCATCTTTTTGCTCACTCTGCATTTTAAAAGCTAAATGCTTCCACACAAACTTAGGCCTGAACACAATAATTAACACTGGCGTTACAAAGAATAACCACTTAGAGTAAAGCTAGTGGTTTCTGAAACAAAGAATGAAAAAGCTTTTAGATGATTCGCTATTGTTATCACTGCTATTTTATCATTATACAATGTAAACAAAAACCAAGAACTGATAAATTTCAAGAATAAATAAATATATCTTTCCTATTTACATTCAGTTCATCAATTACCAGGAAACATCATTTCAGAATATTCTCATATTAGAAAAGTACTCAAAATACTTTTAAAATGAATCTAGAATTATTTATATAAGCAGTTTACAACTTTACATATACTATTCCATGCTGACATATTTTCCTGTTGATGTAAAGTTCAAAAATATTTAAACCATACTTTTTTTTTTCAGTTACATGAAATTCTGTATTGTAATTTACTTGTAGCGGCATTTTCCGAGATAAGAGTAAAACTAAGCGCTTTTTAAACAACTTAGGCACAGATCACAAATTTTATTAATTTATAGTTATACTTAAGATAATGCATTAAGATTATGCGTGGTTAAATTACTGAACTTACTTACTAACTTAAATTACTCCCCTTCAGCTCATTTTATGCTTCAATATTTACAAAAATTATACACGTTTTAATTCCCAGTAATGTGCATTTACTAACATTAAATTTAGCTCTTACAGCCTGTAAAATATTGAAGAGAATGAAAAACAGTTTATTCAATTTTCCTCGCTTAACTTTTGCTTAATCATTATTTTTTAAGTTGGCTTAATCAACAGATTAATTCTCTTATGTGCTCACATCTTTATTTTTACAAATAGTTAAATATATGAATATAAATATATACGCACATTTTGTCTTTTTGATGTTGTTTCTTCCCCATTTCTGCTAAGTACCAGCTACCGTAGATTAAAAAAATTACTTTTTAAAATACCTTTTCTAAATATCACACAATATTTTTACCAAAATGTTTTAATCTTCGTACAAAATAATAAATATACATGTTAAGTGCATTTTAAAATGAATCTTTCTGCCCGTTAAGAAGGCTGTGCATTTAAAAGGTTGAAGAAGTAGCATCAAGGACGATTGTTTCAAAATTTCTCGTTGTCACGAATCTCAGATGACCGAAAAATCAAGAGTACACACATTTCAATACACAGTAACACTATTATAATTAATTACATGACTATAATTACAATTACATTACTATAATTACAGGTACATGACTTTAATTACAATTACATTACTATAATTACAGTTACATGACTATAATTACAATTACATGACTATAATTACAGCTATATTACGCATGCTGTCATAGAAAACACTACACTATTTACTGTACTGCAACTTGAAAAAAGGCCCTCACATATAATTTTTTTGTAAAAAATTCTTGCATATTGCACTGTCGCAGGCGGGAACGAATACCCCTGGTAACCTCACGGCCAACTGTGTACATGGCTTCCATAAAACTACCTGGTTAAGAGCTATACCGGGCTACTGCCTAGGCAGCGATGCCGGTTCATGAAATAAAGCCCTAAGGCACATGACGTAATAGAATCCGGACGAGGGTGAATCTCGGAAGAGAAGACGGAGGCAGAAGAAAAAAGAAAAGGTGGCCTAGGACATCGCAAAAGAAGTGACAAGACCAGAACAGCGGAGAAAGCTATTCATTGACATTGAAAGAAGGCAAAAACGAGGCAAAAACTTGACTATAAACGAATAAAAGTTCAAAAGATGCTACAGAATTCCAACAATGATATTTACATAGATAAAAATACACAGGTGCAAGAAGGAGTAAAACAATGATATATAAATGCAAAAGAAGGTTAAGCAACTACCAACGAGGAGTTGTCATGAGTGCTCTTGTCAGATTCCATCTATGATTGTGTGAGCAGCTAATGGGCGAATGAATTTGTCTTCTGAAAGGACTTCATAATTGAATATCTGGGAGTAGTTCACAAAGTCACACTGCACAGCCTTGTTGAAAAATTTATCATTGGATTTTTTAATATAGTCCTGTATTGTTTCAAGCTTGAGATCTCTGTGGAGAAGTTCGTTTCTAATAAAGAAGTGGGCATCAGTGATAGTTCTAAGGAATTTATTCTGAACTACTTGCAGATGATAAAGTTGCTTACAGGTAGCAGTGTTCCAGGCAGGAGAAGCGTAACAAAGAATTGGCCTAATACAGGAAGTATAGATATGCCTTTTGGTACGTAAACTGAGATTAGAGTATTTTCCAATAACAGGCAAAAATCTGATCATGATGCCTAATGCTTTGTTCTTGACACTTTGAATATGATCAGACCAGGTAAGCTTACTATTAAGAATGATGCCAAGATATTTAGCTTTAGATACAATGGGAACAGGTTCTTGAAACAGAAGGAGATCTTGAAGGTTATTGAACTTTTTAGATTTATTGAGGATAAGTAATTGCGACTTGGTGGCGTTGATTTTGACTCTCCAGTTAGTGCACCAGTCTTCTACTGAATGAAGATATTGTTGCATCTTGGCGATGGCTTGCTTCGCTTGGATGGATTTAATAGCAATTGCCGTGTCGTCAGCGTAGCAGGCGAGAAGAGAATAATGATTAAGGTTTGGTTTAGGGAAGTCAGAGATGTAGAATAAATTCATAAAACTAGAGCTACTAGAGACCCTTTATAGTAGCCTTAGTGGAAACGGGCCTTTATAATTACTGCTGAATTTGAGGAAGGATTTCCCGCAGTTTTTATTATTGCTCCAGTGTAAACATAAGTACTATGACTGAATTTTTTAAATGGGTGAAACAGAATGTTTCTATTAGCTCAACAAAAACATTTATGAGTGATGGCACACCCAATTTTTACAGAGCGCGGGAAAATTTTTTTTTCTGTTGCAGAGAAACGGCTTCTTTGTGCCTGGCATGTGGACAGAGTTTGGCAAGACCGTATAAATTCTATACCACACAGAAAAACGAAAAAATATTTATGAAGCTTTAAAATCAGCTCTTTAAGAGCTTGATGAAAATATTTTTAAAAATATGCTAAATTGCCTCCTTAATGAGTTAGAAAAGGACAGTGAAGCCAAAGACTTTCCAATTTATCTTCAAAAGTACTGCGTACTAAGAACAGAAGAGTGGGCATACTTCTTTAGAAAACAAAGTAGAATAAACACAAGCATGCATGTGGTATCATTTAATAAAATAGTTAAACATCTATATTTAGAAGGGGAAAAGACCAAAAGAGTTGAAAAATGTATAGATGTACTATTGTGATATCTAACAGATAAAAAAAAAATAACAGCCTGACAAAAATGCACAAGGCAAAATTACAACAAAAGTCTCAAATACTTAGAGGAAGCACAAAGATGTAGAATTTTTACAGCCTGAGAAGATTGACGACAGAATATTTAAATTTGAAAGTAGCTCATCAAGAGGAATCTATTACGTCGGGGGAAAACAATCAGAGCATGATTGCAACGAACGCTGCTTGAAAATGTGTAGACTGTGTAATATTTGTATGCAAGCATATACCTGTGAATGTATTGACTTTAGGATTCAAAATAATTTGTGTAAACACGTTCATTCTGCAGTAATGTACAACAGAAGTGAAACAGGTTATTTTGGAGCAATCATTAATTTCTCAAAACAGGTGCACAATTTTGAAAAACCACAGAAAAACTTGATTTCCGAGAAATCAGCTAATCATAAATTTTTGTTAATTACTAATAAATTAAACTAAATGCAAAAATTGTGCAATGAAAATAAAAATTTGCAGACTACATTAAAGTAGCCGACCTCGTTTAAAAGGCCGATTTCGACTGAAAAATTCTTTTTTTATTATTATTTAATATTTTTAAGACCATATTCTTAGTTACCGAAAACAGCTTTTCTCTTCTTGATATGTTGATCAGAAGTGGAGATATACCGGTTTTTCTGAGATACAACAAACTGGAAGTAACTGTCTGCCACACCGGAAGTTAAAATTTAAAGGATAAATTAAAGGTGAAATTTCCACTTTTTTCAGTGTTATTTATAAATTAAATAATTTTAAGCATTTCAGTATGTTTGGAGAATCTGGGAAAGTATTTTCACTAGGTATTTTCTCTTTTACGTTTGGCAACAACGTTTCAAACTTACTGTTTTGTTTACATTGAGCTTTCGATATTTCGGTTTTGTGTACAAATTTCCTGCGCTAATTTATCAGCTAAAGATCAATTTTTCTTCACATTTTTTTAATAAAAACTCTGACAAATTATTCCTTATTTTATCTCAAGGACGAAAACAGCAACTTCATATGGCACTGATAACTGCAGTTCAGAATTAATCACTTACATACTAATTTCACCATACAATAAACATAAATTTTTTTATCATTTTTTTATTTTGCATTTTCATAGTTATTCTGTATAAATTTCATTCATAAACTAATACAATTATGATTACATAAAGAAAAAATAATAATTAATTGTGCAGATATTTTTTTTAAATGGCACAAATACTTAACAGTTTGATGTCCTATAAATTACTTCATGTATGTTAATATAACAAGTTTACATGCATGTTAATATAACAAGTTTACATGCAAAAACATTATTTTTGAAACTTGAATCAAATAATCAATGATTCAGCAACCGCCAAAATGCAAAAACAAGCAGTACCACATAACAATTAAAGTTTTAAATTTTCGGAAAGCATATTAACTTAATATAATGTGGAAAACTTGAGATGATAAAAGAAAATAAGAATAAACTACAAAATTATACCATCTTTATATAAACATCGTGAACATTTGTCTCGAACACTTGCGTGTTTACATCAACAGCCGTTAAAGAATCACCTAGCCTATAAATGACGTCATTTTCAAGTCAAACATAATTTTCCAGCATTAGAAGGGTATATCGCGGGGTATAGCTTCTCGTTTCTTCTAGTACTAAAACTAGGGTAATTTATGATGCCAGTAGTAAACAAGGAAGCTGTAATAGTCTTAATGAATGTCTTTTTCCTGGAAAGAATTTAAATGCTAATTTTTAGATATGATTTGTAATTTAGAGAACCCAAAATTGGATTGTGTGGAGATATTACGTGAGCGTTTCTTCAAATTCAAGTCACGAGAGATATTAATTCAAGTCACGAAACTATTTATATTTTCTGTACTGTAAAAGCTACGACAAAACCTAACCCATAAACATGTATCATTTTAATGGCATTGTTTTGGCGTCACTTGTTCTGCTTACATTTCGGCTGCAAAGCATTAATATAAGTTTTAATAATGTTATTAAAACTCATATTAATGTTATTAATTATCATCTATTAATAATCATAATCTACTAATTATCATATTATCAATAATTAATAGCATATTAATTTGAGTTGTTCTATTTATGTGGATGATCTTTATCATGGAAAATTCCACTGTTCAGGAAGCTTATGAGTTACCTTTTGATGCTGTTTTCATTTTAAAGGACGCAAACATGAATACGGGAAAATTTAACACTAATTCTAAAGAACTAAAAGACTTATGGAAGAATTCTAATTCATTAATCGAAACAAATGAAAATTCTGATTCACATTTAAAAGTATTAGGATTCATTTGGAATAATATTGAAGACACATGAAGTCTAGACTTAAGATTATTGTTATCCACGTTAGATATTAATTTTTTGAATGTACTAAACGAAACGTACTGCACACAGCCGCAAAAATCTTTGACCCATCTGGACTTATCTCTCTGTTTTTAGTTCGACTGAAATGTTTTCTGCAAGAGTTGTGGCAGTTAGGTGTAGAATGGGATGAAGTGTTTTTCGGAGAAATTAAAGAAAATGGCAAGCATGGTGTAATGAAATTAAAGAACTTCAAAATTTGAAGATTCCTCGACATTATTTTCCTGGCACAAATCTGAAGGAAGAAGATTTATAGACCCAAATATTTCTGAGGATCCATATATTCTCTTCTTTAAAAGCTTTTGGAGAGGTGGCATATTTTAGGTTCAAGACAACATATGGTACTTTTAAACCTAGCTTCATAATTTCCAAATCACGAGTTACGCCAATTAAAAAAGTGGCATTGCCCCAACTAGAATTAATGGGTGTAGTAATTGCAGCAGGATTAGCCAAATATTGTAAAAACCTTTTTAGAAATCTAGAAAACATTATTCTGCGGAGAGATTCAACAATTGCGCCATACTGGATAAAAGTCAGGGTATCTAAGTGGAAGCAATTTTTTCAAATGGACTATTGGAAATTCAAGAATTTACAGATCCCAGTGTATGGAGGTAGTGTATAGGTAAAGGTAATATTGCGGACTTGTTAATAAGAGGATTAACTAGTAAAAATTTGTTTACTTAAAAAAAAGTGGTAGGGACCAAAATGACTACTGTATCCAGAGAATATGTGGCTCCAGCCGAAGAGATTTGAATATGATTCAATAGACTAGGAGACTGAAACTGAATATAAAGCTCATGCTATAATTAGCTCCGCAAATGTTTCCAAACAGATAATTGATGTTAATAGGTTTAGTTGCTTACGCAAAATACTGAAGGTGACTTCTTATGTATTACGATTTGTTGATGATCTTAGGAGGAAAACTAGTGTAATGGGTCCTTTTACTACTAAAGAACATAATCGTACTGAAAGTTTTGGGTAAAATGTGTTTAAAGGGATGTTTTTTCTGAGGAAATCAATTGTTTGAAGAATGGCAAGCGTTTACCAAAATATGTTATGCTTAAACACATTTTTAAATTATAAATATGTATTGCGAGTGGCAGGAAGGCTTGAGAAAACTCCTTTATCTACGGATGAAAAACACCTTATTATGCTACCGTCGAGATCTAATCTCACTGAATTACTGATTTGGGAATCCCGCAATAAGTATTCCATTCCGGCGTATCTCACACGTTGGTGCAGGTGACAGAAAAATACTGGATACTTAAGGCCAGACAAGTTATAAAATCTCTTGTAAGCAAATATGTTATTTGCATAAGATTCAGCATTTCTCCAGGAAACCAGACGGTTGCTAGATTACCAGTTCTCCAAGTGGACAATCAGCCCCATTTACAGTTATTTGGATCGACTATGCTGGTCTGTCATTTGTGAAAGATAAGGAAAAACAAACAATATATTCTATTGATAATTTTTGTTGTTACAAGAAGTGTTCATCTAAAACTAGTTAGTAATTTGACGGCAGATGCATTTATGCTTGCCTTCCGACGTTTTGTATTTCGAAGAAACTTATATTCTGTGATTTTTTCTGAGAATGCACGTACTTTCAAACGTGCTGAACGTTAGTTGAAACAAATTTGGTCAGTAATGAATCATCCAGAAGTAGAACAAAAATATGCTGCTAACGGAATTGAAAGGAAATATATTGTGGAAAGAGCAGCCTGGTGGGGAGGCTTTTATGAACACATGGTGCGTTCTGTGAAAGTCGCTCTACGGGAGACCCTTGGAAAGTCATCTTTGACCACTGAGCAGTTGCAAACTGTTCTCATCCAAACTGAAGGGATAACTAACTCTTGGCCAATTTCCTATGTTGGAAGTGACTAAGAGGAATCACATACTTTAACTCCAGCACATTTTCTTTTAGGAAAAAGAATATCATCTTTGCCTTCTGTGAGACTTCACCTTGATTCAAATTTTCTGTCAGGAAGTCTTTGATAAAGGCCTATAATTATCGCGACAAACTTATGAATTCCTTTTCGTCGAGGTGGAAAAAAGAGTATTTGTTGAATTTAAGATCTGCCCATTCCAGCTTGGTTAAGAATGTTACCGAATTTAAAGTTAACGTTATAGTTTTAATTAAGGAGGATCATTTACCCCCAAATTTTAGGAGATTGGGGAGAATACTTGAATTATTTCCTGGAAGAGATGGCAAGGTGAGAGTCTGCAAGGTAAAAAACGAGTTTCAGTTATTAGATATCCTGTACAACTTTTGTACAATTTAAAACTTCAGAACTAAACTTTTAGTTCCAGCGTTAATTTACAAATATGTATTGTGAGTATATCTTTTTATGGCTGTTTATTATTTTTTGCTATTCTTCTGTTAAAATTTGCAATTCTAGTAGCTTTCATGCAAAAATTTAAAAAGTGCTTAAGTTCATAGAGTCATGGTATGCTCTCTTAGAGGGCCATTGAATAATCTTTAAAAAAATGTGAATTCTGTTTTTGAATTTGGAAATGTTATATTTAAATTCAAATTCGAGTGTTTTTGCAGTATAAATCTATACTGTTTATATGAAAGTTTGATGAACTACCCTGTGGTTCATGGGGGCGGCAAGGTGTTAAAAGTAAAATGATCGTACGAGCAGACGACCGAGCGTTTGCAATCATCTGATACTTTTTCTGGCACACCTTGCGAGAAGAGTTTATGTAAGCAAATCTTTAGAATTCTAATGTAAATATTTTTGCTTACTAGGTTAGCTTATTATTTCCTCTTTCTCGGATTAATTACACTTGGATCACTTCAGTCTAATATGATTTTGTATATGATGAGATGTGAACAAAAATAAGAAAAAATTGGACAATATGTTCTTCATGCGAGAATTTCGTTTATTTCTTTAATGTAAAATATTATATTTTTATATTATTAAACACTAATATTATCTAGTGAAAAATATTATTTTATGTTTGCATTTCCTGGCATATATTTCTAAATTTTACAGTACCAAGACAATTCATGTTCTGTCACTAACTTTGCGCCTTTTCAATAGAGAGTTCTGCATTTAGAAATTAAACAGCAGTGTCTCCTTTAAATTTATGCCATCTCGTGCGCTTTTTAGACTAAAATATTTAATTTCAAAATTCTTAATCTGCATTTTCGTCTCCTAAATTATTTGGAGTTAAACGAAGAGTATACGCAATTTTTATAGGCTTCCTACCGCAATTATTTCTTGGTCAATTATGTGTGGAAATATTATATTTTATCACATTAATAATGTATTTTAATTATGTATTAAAATGTCTTAGGATTTCTCCCATAACTTTTCACACAAGTATAATTTAGCATTAAATACTGTCGTAGGAATGCCTTGTTATTCAGGAACTTTTCCAGTTTTTTTAACCGTTTTGAAGAATTTCTTTGTTAAAGCCTAACGCTACGAACACACGCGCACACGCACGCACGCACGCACACACACAAAAAAAAAATTCTGAAAGGTTTCAGATTTTAAATTACATGCAAAAGGGCGTTTTTTTAGCATTTTGTGTGTTACCTTTATTTATTAAATATCATGTTCTTCCCACTAAAACCACAAAATTCAGTTCAACAGAAATATCGCAAAATAATTTTAAAATGAGCATATATTTAGAATTCCTGATACACAGTTTGCGTGCTTAAAATAAAAAAGGTTCCCCCCCCCCCGCAGAGGGTTGCCATTGTTCGCTTTTAAATCGTTTGAGTTTGTTCATCAAAAATTCGTTTAAGTTTTGCAAAATATGAAATAGATAATGAAACATGCGCATATTCGGGTGAAAATTTTTCCAATTTCCAAAAATTTCCAGATGCGCATGTTCGGGAACGTTATTCAAAATTAGATGACTTTAGGTACCGTTGATTTAGGTGTCGTTGCTTTATCACATTTGGAGAAATATACATACATTTATCCAGATTCTTCATTATTTAATTTCTTTAAATATAATACAGGGCGATAACATTTGGTGGCAACAATGTGAAAAGTGATACAGCCGTTTATAGTGATTTATTGCAAAACGAAAACCATAGTCCTTCACGGACAAAGCCCCTTTGGACTGCAAAAGGAAAGCTTCATTTTTATTAACATATATATTTTTATAACACAAAAAAGGACAGTAAACATGTACATGCTAAAGTAACTATGGTGGCAATTACTGAAAACGTTGCCAGAATAAAGATAAGTAAAAATAAATCATAAAAAAGAAAGAAAATCTGAAAGCTTTCAGAGTTTAAATTACGTCCAAAGGGACATTTTTTTAACATTTTGTGTGTTACCTTTATTTATTAAATATCACGTTCTTCGCACTTAAACCATAAAATTCAGTTAAAGATCAATATCGCAAAATAATTTTAAGCTGAGCATATTTTTTGAATTTCCTGCATAGTCTCACGCGCTGGAAATAAAAATGTTTTTTTCTGTACAACGTTGCGATTGCTCGCTTTGAAATCCTTGAGTTTCTTAATAAAAAATTTGTTAAAGTTTTACAAAATATGAAATCGATAATAAAACAAATTCCAAATTTGGGCTTCCATATGTCCATATTCGCAGCAGGGTTACGTCATTCAAAATTCGGTGGCTCTAGGTACCGTCATTTTATCACAATGCGAGAAATATACGTACATTTATGCACATTCTTCATTATTTAATTTCTTTAAATATAATACAGAGCTACAACATTTGGTGGCAACAGTTTGAAAAGTGAACAGACATTTAATATTTCCGACGCAAAGTTGCAAAACGAAAACAATAGTCCCTACGCCCGCTCTTATCGACCGAAACGGTGTCTCTAACACCTCTAATGCCTTGACCCTAACTCACTACACCATCTGCCTCTACTCTTTTGACGTTCATCATTGTATGCTATTATTATGCCAATTCCTCACCATCGACGTCAATGTTCGAAAAATAAATGCAACGTAGATTGGGATAGGAGACTCTCCAGGCGCCCATTGAAATGCACAGATGTTCTCAGATACAAACAATTGTTCCTTTGGACTGAATAAGTGTTTCCACACAGGTTGCAAAATACAATAGGAAATATAATCACAAAGTAAAAGTTATTTGCAACACTAACCCTTGATTTTCCCCTTAGTTGTACATCGAAACTTTGGTTATACAAAGGTTTCTTTTGCAACATTCGAACTGGAAGGCGCATAGATAAAAGTTCAGGAACTTCTCTCTTAAGAAAAAATGCCCGAGTTCAATATGTTTGTTACGCTCTGAAGTAACATGTTTTTAGCTAAAGAAATGGTTCCCTTAAGTTTCGTGGAAAGTTGAAAAAATGCTCTCCCACGATTTCTTGAAAAATGTTTTGAAACCACAGCCCTTCCTTGGCTGCGTGGCACATTGAGGAGTACTCGGCTTCAACTGCTGACTAGGTAGTTTCTTCTTGCTCCAACAAACAACTTCACCTGCTAACAATACAACATAGCTACTAAATGATCGTCTATCGATCTTATCACCAGCCCATTCGGAATCACAGAACACTTCCAAATCGTTTCCAGCAGTGGCGTAGCTAGGGGGGGGCAAGGGGGGACACCTGTCCCCGGGCGCAGCATCTAGGGGGCGCCAAATGGATGTTACGAAATTTTAGAATAAATTATTTTCATTTTTAAATACAATAAAAAATAAATTTAAAAAATTCGCATACTTAGTCCACCACCCCATCGTAATAAGGATATCTTTTTATTACATTTTTTGTCGTGTGATTAGCAAAGATGGAATAGAAAAGCTAGGTTTTCTATTTAAACGTAAGGTCAATGAAAGTCATCCTTCCCCACTAAGCAAACGGCGAGAAAATACTTCGAAGGTTATATGATACTTTTAAGTCGTAAAGCTTTTGTCCTTGTGAACGAATAGAAGGGACGCAGTTGCTAGAATGACCATAGGAGGCGCAATCAGCCTTAGGGATAAACCAGGAGGGGTGCAGCCAACTTGACCCGAGAATGAGAAACTGAACAGTAATGATCTAACATCTTCGAAAGTTACTTTGAAAGTTTTCATAAAAATTTAGTTGTGTGTTACAAAAATAATGTTTTAATTTGTATTGAGTTCCTATAAACAATTTAATATGGGATGTCCTGAATAAAAGGAATTAGGAAAAAAAAAGAGCAAAAAAAAAACTGTTTTATGATAGTGTTCTAAGAAATTCTACATTTTCTAAGTGAATTCTACTCGGTGTACTTTTGTTTGGAATAGGTAAGCAATTTCCCCCTTTTTTGAAAGTTATGGATATTATATAATTTATAATGAGAAAAATAACTTTTTATGTCATTGAAAATTCATGCACTATGTGCAGTTGTGTATTTAAATTTATTTATCTAAGCTGAAAATTTCAATTAAAGGTAATTTGTTCAATTATTAATTATCTAATTAAGAATTGTACATAAAACTTTTTTTTTCTTTTGCAATAATCTCAATTTTATTAAATATGCTATTCAGAGATGTTATTACACAGGGAGTTACTGATTCCTAGTTGTGCAGTTAGACAAAATTATTGTCTTAACAAAATTATTCCTTTAATGTATGATATTAATGAGAGGATAGTTATTTTAATTCTTATGTAAACATTTTTCTTTGAAGAGCAGCTGATCACAAATGACTGATTGAACTAAAATTTGCTAATAATACCTCAACTTTACTGATTTTATAGAGCTGTAGAAGGATAATGTCTTATACTTATCTATATGACGAAACATTTTCATTTATCCTATATACAGGAATTGAAGTGCTTAAAACTCTTATGTTGTACTAAAAATTCTAAGAAATGTGAGAACCACTGAGTTAGTGATGTGGGAAAAAGAATAAAGCCCCCTTTCTAATTCTTTAACAGTGAAGAATTAACTGTAAACAAGTTGTAATCTTTGCTGCTTCTATCAATTAAAAAGACCGAATCGATATGTAATTTGACTTATCACTTACGGATGAGTTAAAGTGTAATCGAGCATATCTAAAGAATTATAGAATCTATCACAAAATTCTAATTCATAAATTAGCAAACTGAGAATCAAAATAAAAGTTTAGAAATAATTTTAAACTTAAATTATAATCTCAATGATTTAAAAGTAATAAAAACTATATGATTTTTGAATTTTTTTCATGTTTATTAAAAACAATAAAAGGCAAAAATTTTTACTTCTTTGAACGAAAAGGAAAAAAAGGATGCATTGTAATCGCGAAGAATTTTGGGTACCATATTTCAATGCAAATATTCATTTTGCCCATTCGCGAATCAATTTGGACAATTTCTTTGCATGACGTCTGTACGTATGGACAAAATAAAGAATTCTTTTTTTCCAAAACGGATTGTAAACTGGATTTAAAATATACTACTCAAAAGGGATTTTTTTCATGACGGCTGTACTTCGTACGTATGTATCTCACATTAACTCAAAAGTGATTAGCTGTAGAACGGTGAAACTTGTATATATCTCACATTACGACGTATGTAATTCACATTAACTCAAAAATGATTAGCCGTAGAACGTTGAAATTTTGTATATGGAACTGCTGTAGCAGTAACTGTGTGTATATATATATATAATAGATTTTAAGAGAGTTTATTTTGTTAAAATGAAAAATTGCTAAGTGAAAAATTATAAATCCTTCAGGGTATTACTTGATAGATGGCCACCATTACCTCCTATGAACGGACGAACATATACACCCATGCCTTCTCCGGTATTCGAACCTGGGCCTTTCGGTCGGCTTCCTTAATCACTATACCGTCTGAGAAACATAAAATAATGCAAAATCGCGTTTTGTAGCTTAACAGTTATTCGGTTTGTAGATAAAGTCTTTCCTAAAATCCAGATTTATTTGAATTCAATTTATTGTTTTAAATTAATACCATTATTTATATTGAGGTAAAAAGTGTGAAGTGAAACTATTATACGATAAGTTTAAAATGGTGTTTTCAGACTTTCCTCAATGCAACAAAAAAATTATTAAATAAGTCTTCTTTTAAGTAAGTTTTCTTTTGAGTAAAGTGAGCTAGGTCCAAATATAAGACTATTTTTACATTATTATGTCTTACATTTTGGTGGCTAACACATTTGCATTCTTGATTACTCTAAATTCATAAGATCGCGTCTTTCTCCAAAGCAAGACATTTTATTTCGTAGATAATTTTTAGTCATTTATAACTGAAAACTGCAAAAAACATTGCAGATATTGCTCTGTTATGCAGGTGCTTCATTATGGACCATGGTTTATAAATAAAATAAATATTTACAATCATTTCAAGAATTATGTCTGATAATAACAATTTAAGCAATCTGACTTTAAATGTGTATTTAAAGAATTTTAAAAAGTACATGAGAGAGAAAGATTTACTTTCTGAAATTCTTAAATTAAATAGTAAATTCTTAAATTAAATTTTTCTCATTTGCTAATGCTATAAGGATCGGACGAAAATAACTTACGTAGTCTTCCGCCAATAACAGTTTTAGAGCTTGATTATTTTGCCAATCAAAACGATATCGAAGTCGAATTTATGTATATTTCAATTTTTTACAGATACTCTATAAAATGAAACGAGTACAACACAAAAAATTAAGTGGAGCAGAAGGAAGAAAACGAAGGAAAGCTCAAAATGAAGCATGTGTGAAGTCAAGCAAAATTCTGACAGCATTTTTGAAAAGTAATAAAGATTCGGAATCATTCACATCAAAATCGGAAGAAGATGTAGCGATACATACATCATCTCCCTGTAGTAAAATATTTGAGAAAGAAAACTTAGAAGAGAGGGACAGCAGTGAAGTAGACTTGAATAAAACGGAATGCAAATATTCGTCAAATTCTGATGAAAATTCGGACGAGGATGCACCTGATCCAACTCAACAAGACAAGCCAAAAGGTATTGAAACGATAGCTGATGTGATTTACCATCCTGACTTCGGATATCTGAATTTTGAGCAGGCAACAGGAAAAGCAATCGTACCAGATGCACTTCGTATAGAAATAGTAGAGAAAGGGTCGATTTATTTTCAGAACAATGTTGGGCCTTTTGCACAAAAAAATAACAGATCCATGACCTCAGCATGGTTTATCAAACAGTTAGGAAAAGGAGGTATGGTGAATAGATCTTGGTTGGTGTACTCTCCTTTAAAAAGAGCAGCATTCTGTTTTTCGTGTCTACTTTTTCCATCAAAAGATGCAGTCAGTAGCTGTTCTTCTTTGGAAACTGAAAGTGGTTTAAGTAGTTGGAAGAAACCAGAAAAGGTTACTGCACATGAGAATTCTCAAAGACACCGAAATTCTTTCACAACCTGGAAAGAAATGGAAAGGGGGCTGATGAAAAAAGAAAGTTTAATAGATGCCCAGCTTCAAAATCAAATTGCTACAGAGAAAGAAAAATGGCGACAAATACTTAAGAGGATGTTGTGTTGCATACTGCATTTAGCCAAACAAAATATGGCCCTAAGAGGCCACAGAGAAAGTATCACTGAGAGTGAAAGAAACGCTGGAAATTTAATAGAACTTCTGAAGCTCATCGCAGAATTTGATCCAATTATGAAGGGCCACGTTTCGTATGTGCAGCAAAATCCAGGGTCAACTACATACCTTTCGCCAGAAATACAAAATGAATTTATCCAGATTCTAGCAGCTGCAGTTAGAGAAAAACTTGTGTGTAATATTCAACGTGCCAAATACTATGGTATACTGTTTGATTCAACTCCTGACGCTGCTAATCAAGAGCAAATGTCGGAAACTATTAGATATGTAGATATTGACTTTCAGGAAAAAACTGTGGTAATAAAAGAGTGTTTCCTAGGACTTATTCAAACTCATAAAAAAGATGCAGCAAGTATAGCAGGTATAATATTACAACAACTAGAAAAAGACAAATTAGCTTTCAAAGACTGTCGATCACAGTGTTACGACAATGCGCCTGTGATGTCCGGCTATAAGTCAGGAGTGCAACAAAGACTCACAGCAATTAACCCAAAAGCTATATTTGTTAACTGTGATAATCATACACTTAATTTAGTTGGGGTTCATGCTGCTAGTCATGAGGTAGCTTCTGTGACGTTTTTTAGTACGATACAAGCTATCTATGTTTATTTTTCAAGATCAACTCTTCGATGGAAAAGACTGAAAACTGCTCTAGGTGTATCGTTGAAGTCGGAGTCAGAAACTCGTTGGAGTGCCAGAGTAGAAGCTGTTAAACCGGTACATGATCAACTCGAAACTTTAGTAGAATTATTTGAAAATATTGCAGAGGATCATGACGAAAATGCAGATACAAGAAGTGATGCAATTCAATTGTTGCATCGAATCTTAACTTTTGAGTTTTTTGTTCTTCTTCGATTCTGGAATACAGTACTTGCCAAGATTGACAGGGTCCAGAAAAGACTTCAAGACCCCTCTATGAATTTCCACAATGCTGCTCGAGATATTCAGGCTTTACAAGAGTATCTCCTACAAAACAGAGATGAGATATGCATGAAATCTCTTGAAGACGCCAAGGAACTGTGTAATGCTTGTGATATCCAAGCTGAAAGACGACAGAGAAAAAAGAAGAAAATGCCCGGAGAAATTGCAGATGATGTAGGACTCACAGCAGAAAATGAAATGCTGCGATTGATGAAAAGTATGCTGGACAAAATACACATAGAAATGGTAGACAGATTCATCAGCTTAAAGAAAGTAGACTCTAATTTTGGCTTTCTTTTAGATGTAAACGGACTAATGGCTACAGGCAACGAAAGTAGCTTGAAACAGTGCTGCATTTCCATGGAAAACTTTTACGATACAGACTTGGATGGCTTGGAAATGTATACTGAAATAATGGACTGCCGAATGCTATTCAAAACAAGAGCTGATGTTAAGCTTTCGACCCCAGAGGACCTGCTTCGCTTTATTGTGCAGTACGGAGAAGATGTATTTCCCAATCTGAGAGTTGGTCTTCAGATTTTACTGACTATTGGAACCTCCATCGCCAGCTGTGAAAGATCTTTTAGTAAACTAAAACATATCTTGTCCTACCTGAGATTATCCATGGCACAAGAAAGACTGTCTGCCTTAGCTTTGCTCAGTGTGGAACAGCAGGTAGCCCAGAGTATAAATTTTGATGAACTAATCTATAAATTTGCAGCAGCTAAAGCTAGGAAAATTTCTCTTTGAAATTAGTAATTACATTTGAAGTATTACACATTAAACTGTCATTATACATTTTCAAGTTATTACATTATAATATCAAATATGATGTTTAAGTTTTCGAAATTTATATTTCAAAAATATTTTAGAATAATCATATTTTCGTTCTACCATTATTGTCTTAATTATTTTACTACGTTCTAAGTTAGTGAATTTAGCGAAACCTCAAAAATATACGCTTAAAAGTGCTTTAAAAATTAAAATATTTAATAATTTAAACTATTTAAAATTTAAAACATTTCATATTAGCAAATTATTATTATTTTAAACAATTAAAATGCTATTATTTTTTAAGTTTCTTTTCCGTTCCTCACTGCATTTTGGCAGACGGGGGGGCGAAATCTTCACTTGTCCCCGGGCGCTGATTACCCTAGCTACGCCTCTGGTTTCCAGTCTTTTGTAAAGTCAGTTTTAATTCTTTGGTCTGTTTTAAGCGACGAAGAATATGTTTTATGCCAGCCCAATGTTCCTTGCTTGGACAATTATTGAACTGGCTCATGTAAGCGGTAGCAAAGGCTAAATCAGACCTTATTCCTCCTACCATGTACGAAAAATACCTCCAACATTCCAGTTTCCCATTCTTCACAATCCTGCTTGTTCAACTGTCACCTGTACTGCTTTCCACTTGCAATTCCGTTTAATTCCGTTTTCCGAATATCTGGAGGATTTTCTGCATAAATCTCTGAATTTCTCATGATGTAATCTTTTGTCCTCTTTGGTGCAGAATCTGGGTTGAGTCTCCTCTTCCGGTATGCCATCCACTTCCTCTTCTTCCTGTCTGGAGCCTTCATCTATCCTTTCTTTATGTTCAATATCATTTTGAGATAGGTTGCTTTTGGAAACTTGTGGGAGGGGCAATGTTACAACATTTTCCGTCATGGAAGGTTTCCCTTAAAATATGACATCTCGGAAAGCTGTTACTGTGTTAGTTTCCTTGATGTAAATGTTGTACCTTTTATATTCAACATACCTATCATACTATAGCCTTTAGTTGCCTTTTTGCCCATCTTTCCCCTCTGCTGAACAAGAATATGAGCATAGCAGGCTCATCCGATGATGCGCACATTTTATTCTGGGTTTCTTTCCCATCCATAATTCATGGGTTTGAATTAGGAACTGAAGACTTGCTCGTTCTATTCAGTATGTAAATTGAACTGCTGAAGGACTATGCCCATAGGGAAGCTGGAAAGTGCACTTCTTCATTCGAGTATGTGGCGATTACGTAGTTCAGTGAAGCCTGGGTAGTTACTTGCTCGTGTCACCATCTATTATCACCAGTGAGAAGTGCTGCGTCGTATGAGCGGGACTCGATCGTGGGTTAATTTACTGGGAGTCGAATTCTTTACCCCTAGCCCAAAAGAGCTCCGTTGTGCTAGGTTCAAGAATTCTAACTCTTTCAAATTTGCGATCGTGGAGTTGTTCTCGAGATCGGTCCGCCGCAGAGTATTTGAGAGTTGTAGCCATTTCGAGAACTGTTCTGTTCTCTCGTTTGGCACTGCCATTTTGATCTTGTGTATATGGAACTGCGAGCATCTGCGAGATTCCATACTTGATCAAGAGCTTTCGAACTGCTTGGTTATCAAACTCTTCACCAATATTACTGAGGATTTCTTTAGCTTCATGCCCTCAGTTCTTAGCATGAGCTATGAAATTTTCAAGCACATCCTTTACTTCTGATTTGAGCTTTAAGAAAAAATTAGTATTGGAATTTGGTATAGGCATTTTTGAAGATTGTGAAGTATAGATACTTCTTAAATGATCCATCAAATGGCCAACAAATGTCTGTCGAGAACAATTTTTCAGCTTTTGTAAACTTTCCTCTGTTTCCAAACTTTAAAAGGTGGGCTTTTCCATATACAGAGGTTTCATAATTTCATACCAGGCTTAATCTTAATATTAAACTCTCTCAAGAACAGCCTTTATATGCTTTTTATGTTGGTGACACCATCGTTCATGATAAAGAGCTGATTCATTATTCTCTGTCACATTTATGTCAGAGTGAGTTTCAGGATTAAAGGTCTTCATCATGGCTTTGAAGGGAGTCTCACCGGCATTTCTTGTACCCCGCAGAACTATTTCGCTACGTATTTTTAAATAGCAGTCCTTAAATCTTGATTCAAACACACTCTTCTGGTTTCTATCTTAGATAGGCATTTCTATACCTGCCCGCCGTTTTTTTAAAATTTTTATACAGAAAATAGATTTTTACTTATTTCTGAAACATACCAGATATTTTCAAGACTTTTTGACTTGATTCATCGCATATACAACGGTGATTATCCCGATAGTGCCTTTTCCAATTGCTTGTAATGACTTTCAATTTGCCACAGTGATGATATGGTGAAGCTCAAATTTTTCAGTCTATAAAGTAGTGACTATTATTGACGATGCATTTTGGGGCCAATCTGTCAATAAACCAATCATCAGAATTTGTTTCAGTAGAAAATATTGCCTAATATAGTCCTAGAATTGTCATATTTGCAGCAATATTATTCTTACTTCCTTTGTTTGGTTCTTTACGTAGACTAGGTTTTGGTGGTTTTCCCTCAGATATACATTCCTTGCATGTTCTGACCTAGTGTCCTCTCTGGTGGCAATAATTACACTTTCCATTGTTTTTCTTGTTAGGGGCTGATTTCTGCTTAAATTTCAATTTGCTATCAATGCTTCCTGATCTAAAGTTTCTACAAAATTTGGATCATTCCTTAATTTTCATTCATGGGTGCACAATTGTGTGGTTAGAGATAGTTTAGAGTTCTGCTTCTATCACTAAGAAGTAACCAACTCGATTTGAAAGTATGATAACTGGGAGGAAGAGGTTCCAATATTTTACAAATTAACAGCATTTCTGGGAATCTGTTTTCTTCCATATTTTTAAGTCCACTGTTCAGTTTGTTCCATAATTTTTTTAATTTTGATAAATGAGCTGCCATATCATTATTTGACTAACTGAATTTGAAGAAATGTAAACATACGTTGTAAATATGTTATCCAACGAATCTTCAAATATTTTGTGAAGTTCGAGCCATATATCTCTTGCTATATCAAATTTCATTACCTTTTCTAAAGTATCTTCAGTCATGGATTTCGTAAGAACAACCATAGCTTAGAAGTTACAAAAGTTATTGGCTTTATTAAAAGCCTTCACATCATCTCTGTATCTCTTTCGAATTTCTTCGGCATCAGCTTGATCAGGATCTACTGGCCTTTTTCAGTTTTCTTTCCACGACTTCTAAGGCATCTTCATGATAACTTAATACGAACTTAAATCGGTATTTTCAAATAGGCCAATCACTTTTCTGCATAATCGCTTAACTGCTATCTCTGTAGCTTCCATTTTTAAGAACTAATTTGCCAACTAACTTTTATCTCCACTTTGCTTCTAAATTTTTTTTCTGCACAGTTAGAGCATCCTGGGGCATTAAACTGTTACAGCCTAACGTTACGAATGGAGACAAGAAAATAAACACAGATTCATCTGTATTAAACTATACAACGAGGAGCCATTACATTATGACCATCCTCCATCTATAACAATGGGCTCACCCACGAACACCACCACTGCATATGCGTGGCTAATATTGGAGTATATAAAGCAGCTATGCATTGTCTTTCCAAACACAGCACGATTAGCAACATTATGGGAAAAGGAACTGATTTATCAGACTTTGATAAAGGTCAAATCGTTTAGGCTCAGCGACTGGGAATATCACTACCCGAAACGATGTTTTAGTGGGCTATTCACAAGCAATTGTTGTGAGCTCATATCGAAAATGGTGTATGGATGGTGAAACAACAAGTTGCCAGCCAGCAGTGTGTCGTCGACAGCGCATTGATTCCAGATAAGAATGGAGTTTGCTACGCATTTTTCACAGTGACTGAAGAGCTACAACAGCTGAAATCACCACTAGCTACAATGGTGGCAACCCACACAGTGTTTCTCAACACACTGTGCAGCGTACATTGCTGTGTATGTGCCTACGCAACCGGAGGCTGAAGTATGTTGGTGCACTAACGGCATGTCGTCGCCAGCTGAATCTGCAATGGGCCAAGAAACATCAGAATTGAACATTAAAAGAATGGAAGAAAGTTGCACAAATTATGTTTTCTGGTCTATCACATCGAAGGGCAAGTGCTAATAGGCTGATTTCCAAACGAAACCCTGGCTCCTGGATACACAGTTGGGCAGAGACAAGCTTGGTGGGGCATATTATGGTATGGACAGTGTTTTCATGGAGCACATTAGGACCCACAATTCCCATAGAGCAACCCCTCATGTCTGTGCACTATGTGAACATCGTTGCAGACTAAGTTCACCCATTCATGACAATAGTATTTCCGGTGGGGAATGGTGTTTACCATCAGGATAAGGCACCATATCATAACGGAGTGGTTCGAGGAACATTCCAGTGACTTTCAAGTCATGTCTTGGGCTCCAAATTCACCTGCCATTAATCCAATAGAGCACTGATGGTCCCAGCCGGAAAACCAAATAATTTTTCCTAGTACTAGAGATGTTTTTTACTACAGAATGCCTTAACAATGACTCATCTAGATAACACACAGATGTTTTGTTCATTCGCTGGCAGCAGCAGCATTTTCAGTATTATTTTTATAAATTAGCTGTTTTTCTTTCCATTCCTTTTATAAGCATACATTAATTTGGTAATTTAATTTTCTTAAATTTCCTATGTAAATTTCAGGTACATTTATAATGTCAATAATCGTTCAGAAAGACCAAGTTTAGAAAATCATAACTGGATTCACGTGAAAATTCTTCACTTCTATACGTAGTCCATCCGATTTATTTTATGGTTGTTACCTGCTCAGCTTCTGTTTTAAAAATGCTGAATGAAACTATCAGAAGTAAAAACTGTGAAAAATAAGTTTTCATGTGATTCAATAGAAACACATACGAACAATTTAATGGACTAATTAGAAATTCCAATATCTAACACTTTTCATACCTCACAAAAAAAAATTCTAATTTTCATACTTAAAAGGCATCCAGTTGTTCACCAGTGATTTGCAGTAAAAGGGAAGTAAAAAAGTTTTCAAGGTAATTTGCAATATAACCTCTCATTCCTTACACGGAACAAATACATTTTTATTATTTCATTTAAATCATTCAAATTACCATAATATAAAAATGCTGACTGCGAATCATCTATTGAATGCAAAGGGTTAAACATTTGCTATTAGGTTGTACAGTCATTATGTTATTTGGAAGCATGAGACATGGAAAATCAGCAATGCCCTCGGCAGGACTCGAACCTGGACCTCTCAAATACGTGCCGAGTATGCTATCATTACATGATAAAGGCATGCAGAAAGAAGGGAGAAAATACCTTACATTAATATTCCCCTTTTTAAAGGGTGACTGGGGATTAGAGGACCAAATCGCCAAATCCTGGTGGTGAAGAATCATCATCCACCACCTGTTTAGTTTGAGTGCCACAGTACAGTCATTGGGATTTTTGATACGGGAGACATGTAAAATGTGCAATACCCTTGCTGGGACTCAAACACTGGACCTTTAGAATACATGTTTACTATCATTACACCATGAAGGCACACAGAAAGGAGGGAGAAAATATCTTATAAGGTAATGTGCAAATGATTACTCTGTACTAAAGTATTCAATATATAATGTTAGAAACATCTTTTATTAATTATATGAATCACATGTATATGAATTGTATCAATTAGAGATATTAAAAATAAAAATATATTTCTTCAAATCTAAGATGTACTATTTTTCCCTATACAGATGTTATTAAAAAAGGGATGCATCCTAGAATGATTAATTTTTTATAATTATTAATTATCCTTATTATTTAAAATAATAAACTTTTCCCATACTGCTGTTAATAAGACAGACAACAATTAAAAATATTTGCTAAATGTATTATAGTAACTAATTCCTTTTGTTTTCTTTTAATCAAAGCTTTTCCCCCTATTAATGGGATTAAAATTAAAGAAATACAGAAGTAAAAAGTGTTCACATTGTTTTTAAATTTCTCATGTTATTAAGAAATAAATATATAATTTCACTTTGCAAGAACTATGCTACTCAAAAAGCAGCATTGCTAAAAACCAACAAGCTGCCAAGTTCTTGCAGATTACAAAGATCTTGTCTGGTTCAGAATGGAAACACTTACACCATCTAATAAACCATGAATGCCAATTGCTTCCTGTATGTTTTCAAATTTCCTTTTCAATTCTGAATGATTACGTAATAAGACGCATTCATGCACATTTATCAAAAACTAATAAAAAGTACAAATACTTTTCTAATGATATAATGTATATCACGTTTCATTGCACAGACAAAGAAAAAAAAAAGGGACCATTACTTCAGAAATAATACATATGACGACATGATTCCACAAAGCAAATGAAAAAATTCAATTTAATCTTTTGATTTTGCACTCTTAAAGCTGAACTGAAAAGCATTAAATTGTTTAGCCTTATTTTAAAGATGATTTCTTCTAAACAGTAGTATTAAATTATGTAATATAAAAGCACTTTTTGCTAACAGCAAAAAGAGGCGGAAAATTACAAGTATCACGAGGTTTGCAATCTGTCAACAAACTTAATATAAAATATTAAGTTATTTCCTTGTTCTATGCTTAACACAATTGTAATTTAGTTTGAAACTTATACAGTTACTAACGAGGGGAAAAAGAGGAAGGAGAGAAATTTTCAAATTAATTCCATATATATAATTAAGAAAATACAAAATTTATAAAATAAATTTAATTTTATTTATTTCTCATTGATGTTTTCATTCATATATGCTTTGAATTTTACTTTACAATACACACACAAAGAAAAATAAATTCACAGATCACAGACACATCTACGTTGGTGATCCTAATATAAAACCTAAACATGTATAATACAATACAACATACAACCAAAACACTTACAGCTATAAATTATAGTATATATTAGCAATCTGATTTAGAAAAACACCAAATTTCAAATTTTTTATGGAAGACAACATCTACATGCACATCTATAAAGTAACAAATAATTTATAGAAATAATATATTTTACTTTGAGTTTTATCACACAGACAACATAGACATGCACAAAGTATCAAACAATTTATTGAAATAATGTATTTTACTTTGGGTTTAATCATACTGATTTCAGTGGTGTAGCTAGAGAGGTATGGTATGGCTCAGGAGACATTGTCTACATGAAATATTACTCTATACAGACTAATCGTGTGGCAGGTGAAAATGAGAAAACCCTGAACTGCCATGTGAAATTAAATCAAGAAGAAAAATGTTATTACAGGAGTCAAAGCAATGATACTCAATGTAATAGTCATAAATTGCAGGTAAGTTTTAAATATAGAACATTCTTCTGTAGCAGCAGAAATTTGTCCTTCGAAATTTATAAATATTATGCTGATTCTCATTGCTTTAACTCCTATAATAATCTTTATTTGGCATGCCATTGTAACTTAAAAAAAAATTACACTAAAGTAGTCAAAGAAATCATTCGATTTCAATAGCTGCATACTTACTATATTGAAAAAGGCGAATACCAAATATATTAAGATCACGACATCAATAAGGAAGAATTTTATTAGAAAAATATTTCAGTTTTATTTCCATTATTGCTATGAAAAATGAAACAAAGACATGGAATACCAGTACTTTTGAACTTATTAGCAGTTTACTCTAAAATACAATCTCAAGAACAAAGTTCCAAATATTGTAATAATACAATGAACTTTCCTTACAACTACTTTAAGTGCTGAGAGTTCTGAGGAAGGTTTTGATGTAAAAATCATTCAAGAAATATTTAAGACCTATAACTGCATATTTTACATTTAAGAAATCTTTCTGTGCTGTCTAAAGCACCTGGAGCAATGAAGTAGACCTCTACAATATCATCAACGGTTTCATGAACAGAAAAACAAGCAAAGTAATAACATGATTTTCAAATGTTGTAATTAAAGCTTTACTTAAAAAATAAATATAGAGCTTCAATTTATTTCCCTATATGCCTTTTTGACAACTTCTTTGTTTACTAAGAGGTGTAGTAAATTCAGGGACTGTCCTAGAAACAAAACTCAGAGATCGCCTCTAGCATTAAAACCTCCGGCTATGCCCAGCTAAATTTACAAAATAACAAACCCAAAGCTAATATTTTAGACAAAGAACTAATATGCTCACACTTGTCCAGTTCCTAATCTGCTTGTTAATCTAAATTATATGAAGTGTGATCTGTTTTTTCACTGTCATTAATAGTAGATCAGTGACACTTTAACTAAATGACAAAATACCTAACCCATTTTCAAGTTTTCCGTACAAAATTTAAAAAATATTACTAAAATGAGCCTTTATATATGAAATGCTACACTAAACACTTGATTTATTTTGAGAAATTTAGTTCAAAATAATAATTTTTTCAACTATTATAAAATTTAAAAACTTTTGCTTTGAAAATAAAAATTTAAATATTTCTTACTATAGAAATTTTGACAAATTTCAGAAAGTTGTACACAGCTATGTACATATCAGTACCACAAATTTCAAATTTAGTTGAGCCACATTCACATATGAGTGCTAAGGGATCAAGCATCAAAATAAATAGAAATGATACAAATATGGTAATTATTGATGCATTAACACGTATTGTTATTTCATTTAGAAAATTCTACCAATCCTTATCAGAATACATGGAAAAGGCAAAATTCAATTAAAATAAATTTCTATTTGATTTTTAATTTTCATAATAAATACACATTACTTTAGAAGAAATAAAAAGTCTTTTCAACATAAAATGCAATTTTCTTTCTTTTTTAATAAATGAAATTAGAGTCCAAACTGTACAAGACTATATACACTTTGAACAAAATTTACATTTACAATCAGGAGCAAGATTTATTTTCATTGTAACAATCAACTATATCAAAAAATCTTGAATTCCAAAATTTAATTCTGAATCTAAAGAATGGTTCTTAAACTGCAGTAACACCAGGCGATTTGAGATTCAGAGAATCTGTGAGAGATTTTGCAAAATTTAATTTTATTTGTTGTTCCATTTCATTTTGAAAAATATATATTACTGTTAATGATAAGGAGATTAGCAAAGTATGGATCATATTAAAGTGCCCAGGAACTTAAAGTTTGAGAACTAATGATCTAAATTACCTTATCAAGTCAACCTTTGACTTCATTAGCTCTCCTATAGGGATAAGAATTTTATAAACCACAATTTCTGCATAGGTTGCTGTGACAACAAGAAATTACCTTAATTCATTAGTGGCTACTGGTAGGGGAAATTTAGTGGTATTGCAGTACTAAAATAATAATAATAAGGATGGTGTGCAAGAAAGAATACATTCCTACATTTCATTAGTGAAAATATAGAACCTCAATAAAGTACAAAGGCTATATAAATAGCAAAAAAGATTAAATTAGAATGGCAAGCTTTTTAATCATAGAATTTACACTAAAAACTCCAGAAATAATATTTTTACCATCCTACTTTACAACTAATTTTAAGAAAATTTTTACTTCCTTTGCAGTTATTTTTCTTAACACTTTAAAAATCTGTTTTTTCTTTTAAACTACACCTTTATTCCAATATTTAGATTTCAATGGTTTTCAAGCATACTTTAATTTAAATGTCTAGACTTTATGCAAGTATATATAAAAATATGTTCCTAAAATGATTCAAAACATTTATAAGTTAGCATTAGAATGCTTTTAATCATGAAAGATGATGCTATGAAAAGAAGTCTGGGGTGAGATTATATGATTACTCTATTTTTTTGAAAAAGTTACGTGATTTTTATATTTATCATACACTACCTCCCAAAAGGGGTAAAAAAGAATATTTCAAAACAGTATCACAGTTAGGCAGCCAAAAGTAAGTAAAATGAATGCACAGATATGAACATTTGAAAATTTATACAGCTGTTTCAAAACCAGAAAAAATTCATAGATAATAGAATGAAAATAAAAAGAACAATATCATCAGTTCCACAAAAGGAAAGAATAGCCATCACAACTGATTGAAGAGTTACTTTTAGATTTTATGAGAACATGACAGGTATTAATTAAGATACTATTGATAAATTATCTTTTAAATAATGAGTTATTAAAGCTGAAAAGTTTATTTCATTGATTAATTAAATTTATCAGTTCTTTCATTTCTATAGATATGTATGTGTGTATAGATATGTATAATACATATACACACACACACACACACCATGTTCACAAAAGTCCTCACCTAGCCTGATTTCTACAACTAATGGTCATAGACATACATATAAACTTCTGATTAAAAAAATGTCTTAAGTAACACGAAAATTCATATTTGGTCCTTTTTAAATTAAAACAAAATCAATTCTGTAAAAATTACGAAATGTAACTTTTTATACAATGCCTATACTTATATTCAGGAAAATTTAATGCTCCCCATAAAAAATAAAATCTAACAAAAATTGGACCAAACTATTTCATTTTAAAGCTCAAGACCATATTCAAAAAACGCACACAAACTGAAGAGCAGAATGCTTGCATGCATGTAACTAAAAATAAAATATTAATTTAGAAAAAGGTTTCTGGTTAATAGATTAAGTGATGAGAATTTCTATACAGACTGCCAAGAAAAATATTGATCAATAATTTTTTTCCCCCAAAAAGGAGCTTTATTCACAGAGTCTTATAATACAGTATAAAATCTGAGATCCGGACTCCAATATCCGGAATCATCTAAAATCAGTACCTCAAAGCCACAAACAATGTTTTTTTTTGGGGGGAGGAGGGTTGTTGTTGTATGCTTTACGCATGCACATTTTATTTTTTCCTCCTATAATAAAAACATTTTACCATAAATTTGTGAGATCAATAATTTGACTCCGTAGTTGTGTATCTGCTTGGCATACATCTCAAATATATTATCTAACATTTTATATCCCTGATGCCAACTTGGTGAATCATTATTTATTACATTCTGCTTTCAGCACCATTTCTTTATCAACGCGACAGCCTGAGTCACAGTCATGCAGTGATCCCTAAACAATTTTTTTATATTAGTAATTGAATAACAAAGAGTATCGAAAACTTATGTTGACAAAACGCTTGGTGATGATTACATATTTAAGTTAAATGCGCTAAATGTTGGCAAGGAAAAATTCAACAAAAAATTTTTTTCATATGCTAAAAACAGATTTTGTTAATGAAGTTCAGAGGCCAAAAGATTACATTTTATGCTATTTGAATTAAGAATAACTAATATGTTATTCACATAAACCCAGAACCGGCATCAGAGCTCGTTTGGCCGCAGAATATAAGGAATACAAAATTTTTGGAATTTGGAGAAGCACCGAGCGACAAAACTTTTATAATTTAGGGAAAGCACTGGGATTCAAAGTTTAGGGATGGCAAAAATTTAGAACTTAGGGAAGCATTTTGTAGCAGAATTTAGGAACCGCAGAGGCATCAGGCGGTATCTAGTGCTGGCCTTTGATTAGCCTGAATATATGTGGGAGTTTATTATCAGGATTCAGATTAGCCTTAAGCAGGTGCAAGAAATAGATGTAGGTATAATAAATAACTTAAACAATTCAGTATGTGATAGAAGCAAGATAAAATTTAGCAGAACAACTTGTCTTTCATCGCTAATCTCATGACACACAGCCTATAATGTATAGGCTAAAATTATACTTTACCGATTTTACGGAATTTCGGCTAATACAGCAGATTGCGCTGTTCCTTAATTTTGCAATTTGATCCAGCTTATTATTTTTTGCAGACTGTTAATATTTCAACAATTTTATGAAAATTAAAGCTTGAACTTTCAGTATGTCGAAAAGAGTTTCCAATTCTGGAGCTGCAACAGGATCTACACAGTGAAAACATGTTTCAATGTCCAGTAAACAAAAAGTGCAATTTTAGCATAAAATTTGCTGATGGAGCATCGCAAGATTGTGGGAGGATATGTCTTCAGATACTTAAAAAACTTCTTGGCATAATTTATGGCCAGATACCATATTTCATGGTGAGGATGATGAAGATAATAGCCTCACAAATTTTCGCAAATCAAAGGTGAAATTTTCTAATATGGATTTTAAAAAGAAATGTGGAGAAACAGTAATAAATGAAGATGATATAACAGAAGTTTTTCATTGCAAATAACAATGCCCCAATTGTCAATCAATTAATGGACGGCGAAATCTGTAATGTGGTTCTAAATCTGGAAAATACCGCTACCGATAGTAAAGCGAGTGACATAGAAGTTATTGAAAATGAAAAAATTTCAATTGACAATTTAGTCGTAATTCTTGACAGTAATTACAGGACTTGTATAGTGTATTAGTGGAACTTTGTAACTGAACAGGAAATTATATCTGTTTATAGAATTAAAGAGAAAATATTAACACAAAAAAAGAAGCAACTTACATTAAAAGAAATGTTTAATAAAGTAAACAAATATATATTAAGTTTTTTTTTTTTTTTTTTTTTTTTTTTTATAC
>KK120562.1:219874-263465 GCA_000611955.2 Stegodyphus mimosarum | reverse complement strand
TTTTTTGTAAATTTTGATACCCTTTAGATCATAAATGCTCATTATTTTATAAATCACGATTTCATATTTTTAATTTTATAATTTCTGCATGCCATGTTACTAGTTTTAAACTGATGATCTAATATCCAGAAAAACCCCAAGTCAGGAATTGCCGAAGTCCCGGCGAGTCCGGATCTCGGATTTGTACTGTATTCCTGTTCTAGATAATACTGGCACATAGCTAACTGGTAATGTTATTTGCATAAACTAAAAAATTAATATTTCTAGTTTAATGATTTTTTGCATGCTTATTTGATCATGATTTTGAAGTACTAAAATTTTATGAGAATATTATAATTTGAAAACTCATAAATTACTCCTATAAATTAAAGAATGTTACACACTAATAAATCATAAAACAATACCACTGAATGACATTAAGGGGGAAATGAACCTTGAATAATTGATTAATTTAGTAATTGAAACAAGTTGAAAAGATTGGATATTAAAATTTTTGAAATTAAATACTCTGGCCAATTTTTGTTATATGGGAGTCACTGCTTTTTCTCTTATAGTAAGCATAAATTTACATATAAGGGCATAGAAATTATGTCAAAAATTATGCTTTGTAATTTTTCTGTTTAAAAATGTAAAATTGTGAGTATCTGCATAATTTAAAACATTCCATAATTGGTAGTATATGTCTACATCAAATGGTTGCGAAAATAAAGGTCAGGTAAGGACATTTGTGGATATGTATGTATGGGAAAAGTCCCATTTCAAGCTGTCCTGCAATATTTTTTCCCCAGTTTACATCTTCTCACTATTTACAAAAGTTGCTGCCTTATTTACTTTCTTTCCCCTTTTATATTTCATTTTTTTTTCCTACTGTTTGATGGCAGGATCACTGTTTAGATGTTTGATTTATCATTTGATGTTCATGCTGGTATTTAAATATATCAGATGTCCTTCTTACATAAGTTCTTGTGGCACTAATCTTTAGTATATTTTGTACCCCAGTTCTTTTTTTTTTAACAGCCTTATAATTTTGTTTTATTTTAAAATTAAATTGTGCATTCAGCGTTTTCTAATATATATATGCTCTAAGTACATAAAAGATTTATGTAACAAAAGAGGGCAAATGCATAATTTTCTTGTAAACAATGATATACAGAGTGAAACCTCTCAGAACAACCATTCGCTCATGGTCAGCACCTTTCAAAATTAGTACTTCCAAGAATACAAATAACAGTATCAAATGCTACCAATAGTCTCTAATAATATCTAAGACTACTTAAATAAAAGACCAAAATTAACTGCAACCATAGATGGTTGTTTTCAGGAGGTTCCACGGGTAATTCAAAACTCCTCAGAATGGTAAAGACATTTAAAATGTGATTTTTTTTTTATTCCTACATTTGATAGTGCATTTAGTAGTATTTACGTTTGGTTGTTTTATGTTTGATACCAGCACAAATAAATATACTAATTAATCAGGTGTTCAAGTTACTGACATATTTGGCACTATGGTATTTCTTGTAAGTTTTTACATCATTTTTCTTTTCTAAATACTGCATTTGAAAAACATTCAAAAAATAGTTCTTAGACCACAATCAACTTCTTAAAAATTTTCGGAAGGATTTTTTTAATGTAAATGTATAGTAGAAAATTTAATAATGACAGTAAAATTCATATAAAATTATTTTTAATAGAAATGCTATAAATTTGTTGAGGCAAAAACCTATATTATAAAATATAGTATTTAAATACAAAATTAGTTATTCTTCAACAAGTGTTCCTCTAATTTCTCCTTCTGCTATTTGCTGGAGGGGAAGAAAAAAAAAGATATGTTTTAGTAACTAAGTAAGCATAATCAAAATGAAACTGCACACAAAAATTAATTTGGATTTTAAAGAGAATTTCAGTTTCAAACACATAATAATTATTATAAAAATTTTTTCTGGCCATTTTTTTTTATATATATATATAACATTTCTCAATTTCATTCCCTCCATTATTAGAAGAACTTACAGCTTGAAGAGCGTTTTTGGTTTCTTCTTCCATTCGACGTATATCAGCCATTGTCAAGCCATACCACTGATCTATCCAACAGAATACTTCTCGATGAAATTTCAGGAAAAGCCTTTGTTCTGCCTGAAAATATAAAACCATTATTTTAAACAACAATTTAAAGTGCATGACAATTTATTTACAACTGTCAGTATGACAACAGGGTGGTTATTCAAAATCTTTTTGCAATTAATTCCACGTAATTCCAATAACAATACAGAAATTCTGTTCTATGTCCAGGGTTAATATTTCATATTGAATACATTAAATAATTAACAAAGTAACTCACTACAGCAAACAAAGATATTAGTTCATCCATGAATACTTTACACATGTTACATTCTTAAGAAATTACATTATTTGCATAATTTCCC
The DNA here is from genome assembly GCA_000611955.2 of Stegodyphus mimosarum. NCBI lineage: Eukaryota > Metazoa > Arthropoda > Arachnida > Araneae > Eresidae > Stegodyphus > Stegodyphus mimosarum. The sequence goes on along the minus strand of KK120562.1, from coordinate 261,042 downwards.
CTTCTTGATTTCCATACAATAAAAATTAGTAAAAAAATGGGTGAAAACTTTGCTATTAAATATGGTACTTAATATCAAGTAAAGTCTTAAGTTTTGAATTCGATGCTTAGTTATCTAGGCTCCTGCATTAAAAAATACACACAGAGAAATAAATAGGCACTTGAATAATGCATTAAAAGGGACAGGAAAACAAAAAAAATGCTTTTGATACGTTTCTGAAGCATGGCTATTTTAATATATCTATAACAAAAAAATTACAGTTTGTGTGCGCGTCTAGACAGCAAAGTGTGCACCTCAAAGTGAGTTTTTCAAAATTTGTTTAACTACTAAAAATGACTTTTTATGAATTTTTCACATATATCTTACTTAACAAACAAAGAAAGAATTCCTGCTTTTTACTGTCTGTACAGAGTTTTATGTTAATTAACCAGTTATCATTTTTCTTTTACTCTCCCTTCTACTTCCTTCAGCTCCTACTGCGATGCAAATTAGTTAGTGTATTTAAGCACAGAGTTTTAGTGTTAGAGAACTTGCATCAGATAATGCTAACCATCCAACTACTATTTCTCCTAGTGTCTGAGTTAATCATATTGGCTTTAGCCTTGCTGCCATAAGCCACGGCTTGTAGGTGTGCTTCATTCAAATTCAATTTCTTATCAATAATTTTGATTTAAAAAAATTCATCTTTGCCAACCATCCTATGATTTTTAATCATTTGATATGAATACCAGCTTAATATACACTGGTGTGCAAAACTTAAGCAACAGCACGGTTTTTTGCCATAAGTCCATGAGAAATCAACTGAGAGACATGAAATGCAGAAATGACGAAAGCATCGGAGCTGAAAAAGTAATACAATGCATACAGTACGGAATATCAAACAAAAACAAGTTTTATTGAACACATAGTATCGTGACTCATGATTGTGTATCCAAGAGGAAGAACAACAAGCAGATGCTCCTTAATATGAAATATGCCCTCCCCTCACTGCAATAGTTGCTTCGCATCGTTTCCTTATACTCAGAACCAGCTGGTGCAACATTTCTTGCGGTAGAAGTGCCCATTCCTCAATCAGCATCTGTTTGAGTTGTTGGGTGTTCTCCGGAGGATGTAAGCGTGCTGCAATGAGTTTCCCCAAACCATCCCACACATGTTCGATGGGATTTAAATCTGGGGAGTACGCTGGCCAATCCATTCGAGTGATATCTTCACTTTCCAGCAGCTCTTCAACAGCAAGAGTCCCATGTGGCCGTGCATTGTCATCCACAAAAATTAAATCTGGGCTAATGACACCTCGGAACAGACGCACATGGGGAAGGAGTATCTCCTCACAATAGCGACCCCCGGTTACAGACCCTCTGTCGAAAACGTGGAGCTCAGTTCGCCCGTTCAGCATAATGGCTCCCCAGACAAGAACTCCAGGACCATCGTTACGGTGTCTTTCCTTGATGTTACTGGGATAAAACCGGGTTCCGACCTCTCTCCAAATCAAAACGCATTGAGAATCGCTTCTGGTACTGAAGCGACTCTCATCCATAAAGAGGACACGACTCCATTGATCAGCTGTCCAGTTTTTGTGCTCTCTGCACCACTGTAAACGGTGGCGTTGGTGGCCAAGTTTCAACGGGAGGCAGCGTTCAGGACAGCGGGCGAATAGGCCCCCTTTGTGAAGGCGACTGGCCACAGTAAACCACGACACTTGTTTCCCCGTTGCTGTACAGAGTTGCTGAGCAATGGCGCTTGCTGACTGCTGTTGGCTCTTTTCGCCTGCAGGACGCTTTATTGGTCATCTCCTGCAGATGTCATCCTCGGGCGGCCACCACCAACCTTTCTAACAGCTGTACCTGTGGTTTGGAACGCTTTCCAAGAGCACAAAATGACAGTTTTGTTGATTCCAAACTCTGCAGCTACACTGGTGACAGTACGCCCCTCCTCCAGCTTTCTGATCATTCTTCCACGTGTGAAGTCGTCCAGGTGATTTCTTCTAGCGATATTTCATGAACCGACTCACTGGCACTTGCAGCGAATATGTTGAATTGCGTCTCCGTCCTTCCTTTAATTCTACTGTTGAGCTGCACACGCCGACATCACGCGTTTTGTGTACGCTCACCTCGCCTCTGACGTTTCGTTCCTGATATTTGCAAACGCATGACGTTTCTACTGCCTTACGTGTTTATTGTACTGATCTCCAGACCTCCTTTTCTGCAATTTCATGGCTATCTGCTAAATGTTTACATTGTTGCTAAGTTTTGCCCACCAGTGTATATATATTATTTAGTTACATAACAGAACACAAAGAAAAAGTAAAAATAAACTTCAGATCCCACCAACCAGAATCAATTGCAGGCTGCAATACCAGGACATGCTGGAATTGATAAGGAACATCCACAAAACACATCGCAGAAGCCTGAAGACTATGGTTTTTGGTACATCTAAACTGGAGGCAACACTTCTTACGGTGTACAATGGAACTGCAGTACTCCTATTACACACTTCTGCAAGAACTCCAACACGAAAACATGCTCATTTGGTTCGCAGTCTGTTGCATGCACACATCGTTTCTTAAAATTTTTATACCAAATAATGTACAGTTTCTAAAAAACATGTGTTTTGTTTTAGCTTATGATTTTGGCAATAAACTCGCACTGCTTTGACAGCATTTTCCTCATTCATATAAAATAGCTTCATCAATTCACCTCATTGTTTCTCTGCAAGTGTCATCTTGTTAGCATGTTCGAACATCTGATTGAAGAAACAATCTTCCCACTTTCCTTATTAAAGGTTTTTCACAAGCATTGCTTTGCACATGGTGTTCTGTGATTAGTGCTTCTACTGTCTATCCCTTGAATTATGCACCTCCTCTCTGTGTTATCATTGGTCCTTTACAATGCTTTTCTTTGCAAATGCTTTACACTTGCAGCTTTCATCATATGAGTAATCTTCCAGTGCTGTTCATGGTTTTTCAGTATGCTGATCAGTTTGTGCAGGAAAAAGTGGATGTTGCTACTTGAAAATTTCAAAATCTTTCCACCGTAATTGTAACAGTGGGAATTCTTTCACTTTAAATCATCACAACCTTGAGTGCATATCTTCACAAATAATACTATCTGAAATTCCTCGAACTGGTTGAGTGCATAGGTCACCAGGAGTTTATATACTGAGGAAGATTTTTATGACTACCCTGTATTACTACAGTAGCAACGACAGTCTTAAAATAACATTCAGTTAATACTGACATTTATTTTAAAGATAGAAATTTTCATCAAAACACTCAGATTTAATTTTTTAATCTCAAAGATGAAGAAAACAAACTATAGTCCAATATATTTGGTGCCTATATTTCACTGTTTTTTTCTTTTCCAGCATTGACTAATTTCTTTTTATTTTGTATTTCTTTACTTTAACATTTTAAGGATATAAATCCTCCCCCCCCCAATCTAAAAAATAGGTACATAAAGAACATTAAAATATGAGGTGTTGTCTTTACTATAGCTCTATGAGGAAAGTTGAAGATAGGAGAAGAGGGGGGAACCCACCGAGTGTAGGCAATAATGTAATCAGCAAAAGTGAGGCTAAAACTACCACTCTTTTCATTTTGAGTGTTTACAGAATTTATAAGTGAAGAAGGCTATGAGGCAAGAAATTCTTACAGCGAAACAACATCAACAGTTTAGATTACAATTTCATTCAAATGGATATTTTTTAAAGATGCATTATTAAATGGAATACTATTAATTAGCTCAGATTCCTTATTGAACTTTCAATAAGGAGTCTCAGCATAACACACATAAAGAAATCTAATGAGATTCTCTTAATTTTCTTTTAAATCCAATTTTTCCTAAAAAATGTGCTCAAAGTTGAGCTATGAATCTGAAATCATAAGTAAACAAACAAACAAAAAAATTTTTTCCCCTAGTTAACCAAAGGGAAGAAACAGTCTACTTTACAATGTGTCACCACGTTATATTACAAATTTCATATCTAATTTACATGACTTCACATTATTATTTTCGAAAGAAAATTTCAAAAATTTTGGTGGCAGAATTTCATTTCATTTGAAGCATTAGTTAATTTTTAGACAAATTTGTGGCATGAATTTAAAAAATTAATAAAGAATTTACATTTTTTATATCCTTTTCTGTCAAATAACAATTTTTCAATGCATCTGTAAGTAGTTCTCATGTTTCCAAAAATAAGAATGCAACTGGGCGTGGCTAGCTTCTGCCTCATTGACTGAAAAAGCTTGCACATGCGTATCAGCCTTTCTAAAGCCCAACTATTAGGAACATGCTTTTCCCTTTTGTGACTTCACATTCTTTGTGTGGAGGGCATCTCCATGTATTCTAATCTCCTTTGGGTATAAAATCCTTTCATCAGTTACATCATGATGAAGGCTAAAAGATAGAGAAGACTTCGCTGTATACCTTAAAGAATTCATCACATGCAAATTTTCCCACAATAATGATAAGAATTACTTTTTTTTTTTGGTGAAATTTCCATCCCTCAGACTATTTCTTACAGTATTTTTAAAATTTAAAATTACAAGTTTTAAGCCATGATATTCTTGATGATTTAGAACTCTTGATTATACAAGAGAACATTTAAAACTATATATTACCAAAAGTTTAAAACTTTTGGCTGAGATTTAACCATGGTGCTTTGGATTTTACTTCAGTTATGAAATATACAATCTTAAATTGCTATGATTCCACTATAATGTATAAAATGTTAAATTAATGTTATGTAATGTATAAAATGTTAAAAGCAATTTAACATTTTATACATTACAGAAAAGAGAAAAGTAATACAATACAGAGAGAGAATTTAGAGAATAAAAAGTAGATGTGCTTCCTAATTTAAAAAGCAGAGAATACTTCTACTTTGCCATCTAAAATAACAGAGACACTTCCCTATTTCTTTCAAATGCTTTTAAAATAAGCATGAGGTGAAAACTGATTTTGAAGAATACTTTGCATTCCTTAAACAGTCTTTCATAAATCTAAGTGTTAATATGAATTAAGTTAATAAACACTAAATTTATAGACCTTCCAAAAAAAGTATTTCTTTTAATTTAATGAAACCTTTCTTGAAAGCTAGTAGCCATACAGACTTCTCTTATAAGAAAACAGATTCTACTTATATACAGCTAATATCAACACTAAATGCGAAGTAAATCTGAGTTTTATTTATCTGTTGAAGAAATCTACACATATCATTTGAAAGGATCTGGTTTCTCATTAAAATGAAAATAAAAATTCAGCTCTTTATTTAAACATAAATTAAATAACCTAATTCCGCTAGTTAAATTTTTAAGTTCTAATTTTGATTTTTTGAATTTAAAGCTTAGATATCACAATGAAGAAATTTTTGTATTAAAATATTTTGCAAGTGTCCATTTTGTTATGATCTTGCAGAGACATTACGTTAAATTTGAAACAGGAGAAATAACCAATGACCTTGCCAAAACTCTAATCTGGATCTTTCGAATATCCGGCGAGTGTGCTCCCGTCACACCAGAAAGGCATGCAGAAAGGAGGGAGAAAATACTTTATATACTCCCCCTTTTAAAGGATGACTGGGGATTAGGGAATCCATTCGCCAAATCCTGGTGGTGATGAATTACTGTCCACCACCTTTTAGTTCGGGCACCACTGTAGAGTCATTAGGTTATTTTTGAAGCAGTAGACATGAAAAATGAGAAATGTCCTTGCTGGGACTCAAACCTGGACCTCTTGAATATGCGGCAAGTCTGCTACAGCTACAGCATGAAGGCACGCGGAAAGGAGGGAAAAAATACCTTATAACCTAATGCAATAAATGTGTGTTCTTACCTGGAAACAATGCTTTTAAACAGAACTTTTTTGCTACAAATTTCAAACATACATGTTTATATAAACATTGTTATTTAATATTCCTTTAATAACTTTAACAGAATGAGAATTTCTAGATGAACTCACAGTTTAAAATAGCATACTACAATGAAATTTAAATTAAAATGTAATTTTCTTTTCATACATTTAAAATCAAATGGAATACTTAAAATGAACAAATAAAAGGAAAGAGCTTTAAAAATGTATGTGAAAAAGATACATTAAATAAAAATAAAACTTCACTTACAGATTGAATAAATGATTCTACTTTAGTTTGTAAACCAAACCATTTGAATTCCACTGTAACTAATTTATAAGCGCACATTACTGGGTTGACCGTGTCCTGAAAAAAAGACAGGATAATTAAAAACTAATAATATAAATACTTAATTTTATTTTAACATTTAATATCCAATCTTGTACAATATGAGAAAAATAAGCCTTTCATATCTGCAATATGCCATTAAGAATGTAGCTGCATTCTCAGAATTCATTTTCTGAATACGTGTTCCAGTGGTAGCAAAACATGGACTCTCAACAAAATGTTAAAAAGCTATACACAACACGCAGTAAAAAGACTGATATACTGCCATTGAATACATTAGAGGAAAATCTCCAGAAACAGAATTGATTTCTACACATGTTGCTCCAAAGTAGCATCCTAGAAACTTTAACTCAAACTCAAAGGCAACAAATTAAAGAAAGCTCTTTAATAAATGAAACAAAACCTAACAGATAATACAGAGAGACAAATTTTGTACACAAGAATTCAGTATAACAATCAAATGTACTGATCAGAAAGGCAGTAAGAAAGCTTTCTCAAAAATGAAGCATAAATCATCCCATAACACCATAATAAAGAGAATCTATATAATGTAAACTGTGGGGGGGGGGAAGAGGACAGTTCTATAGCTCTCGTTCTACTTGGCCGATTGACGAAATTTAAATTGCGTTTTTTATGTCTCGAAAATGTTTTTTATGTCTAGCGCCTTCTCTCTCTCTATATATATAAAATTGTTTTAAACAAATATTAGTTTCAAAAATGAGAAGTAAAATTGAACCCTTAATTTTTTTACAACATATCTTACAGATCATAACACAAATGCAAGACAATTTACACTATAATATGCACATTTTGAGTTCAAATATAATTTGTTTACTTGAGGACTTATGATACTAGAGATGATATTAACTTTTAAATACTTTATATTCAATTGCGCAATACTCAAATGCTTATGATAACAAAATACACTTTCATCAAAATTTCTGAAGTATATTAAAAAGTATGCATTTAAAAGTAAATTAAATTACAAGATAACATATCTACATACTCATAACAAAACATTGATATGACAACAATTAAAATATAAGATATTGGGAACTTGTAGCCTTCCTCTTCTATTCGTTTAACAGAAAAAAAGTTTCAGTTCTTACACAATGCTTTACCCATCTGAACTGAAAATTCTAATATTTAGAACATTCAAGATGTCTTAGAAATGATATGTCAAAATACCATCTAACCTTAGAACCTTCAAAATTATAGTAATTCTTCTCTTTTACACATTCAATTTACAAACAGACCACCAGTATTTAGGCGCCATGGTAAAATGTTACATAGGTCATCCAATCACCCGTTCCATGTGTCTTGAGATATTTGCCGCTGTCTGCCACTGTTCCTTCTTGCCTGTAGGCTAATATACTAGTCGTCCTTTGTCATGGTTGCTCATGGACGACCAGTGCTGAACTGTCAGACAGTTGTTCCTGTAGTTTAAAATGCTTTCGACAGTCATGAAATAATGCTGTAAGCAGTCTTGAACTACGCAACCACATTTGTCACACTTCAACCTCCTCAATCTCTCCAATGATTCAGCCTCGGGCAAAATCCTCTAGATGTCTAACAGATCGATTGTTTAACATTTCTCACCAAGGCAGCAACTCGACTTCATTTAAACTGATACACGCCATTCAATAGCTTCGCAGAAATGCTGAGTTCATACCACCAGCGATCTTTATACCTCTCCGACACTGCCTCATTATGTATAGCTGCATTTTTGCACATATGCTTATGTACCTGACCATATAAGCTTAATTTCAGCACAACACATTAACCTTTTAGATATTAAAAGATCTATTAACACAGATTCAAATTCTAAAATGTATGCTTTCTTACTGTAAACATAAAACCAAAACAACACATTTCTTTAAACTACAGAAAACAATGTCAACGTCAAGCAGTTATGTGAACTTGTATGTAAATTATAGAAATAAATTAAATTACTTCACTGCCTCAATATAAAAATGGAAGGTACTTACCTGCCTGGGTTGTAGACTTGACGCACAGGTCGATTCTTGGAAAAAAGGATGCTGTCACAAATTAATTAATCACAACTTAAGATTTTTATATATGCTGATGGTCCAGACACTTATATCACAACACACTACAACTTTCACAGCACTTCACTTTTCGGACACTGATGATCCCACAAGAGGCTGATTATCTTCGGACTGGACTTTTGGAGCCTGACAGCCCCCTTCTAACATGGATGATTTTTTTTTTTTTTTTTACACTTCCCTGCACAGGAATAACTTTGAACATGAGACGGTCGCACAAAAATTAAAAAAATATTGATGATATTTTGCACAATGACAGTCCCACAACTTGAGCTGAACTCGAGAGATTGACATTCTTTTTATCACAACCGACGTTCGTAAACTTTCTTCGTGGATTTCTAGCCACACTGCCTAAACACGAGCTGTATTAAGAAGACTGCCATTCCTCTTTATCCAGACTAGCGTCCATAGCCTTTTCCGTGGATTTCTGATCCACACAGCTTAACGATGAGCTGTATTCAGGAGACTGACGTTCCTCTTTAACTGTACTGGCATCTGTAACTTTTTCCGTGGATTTCAAATCCACACTGCTTAAAGATGAGCTGTATTCAGGAGACTGACATTCCTTTTTATCCAGACTGAAGTGTGTAAACTTTTTTCTGGAATTTTCGAATCTCAACTGCTGCCACCATTTTTTATATATAGTAAGAGCATCCGAGATGGATGAATAATCAGACCTGAGGTCTTTTAAATATTTATTTTAAAACGTAATAAAGATTTCTAGACTAATAAAAAGTAAATCATCAATACAGTACAATCATACATACAAAAACTACCACTTGATGCGGCTCTGAACAGCCGCGTGGTGCGACTTACTTACAGCATCTTTAAAAACAAAGTCTCTTACAACAAAACGCTTTCTTTCCTTTTACGTTAAATTCGGAAGGAAACCGCCTGGGGGGGGGAGTCCTTGTGAGTTTCCTCTGTGGAAATTATTTTCTGGTCATTTAGCTGCCACTTGGTGATAGTTCACAAAGAACCCATACCCACATCCTTAACACACTTCCATAGTTAATTTACCTGAAGATAGTTCTCTTGAAAACAGGAAGTCCTGTAATTTAATACGGACGTTTTATCAAAGATGAGAACGTCACAGAACCCTCCAAACCAGTGCCTTTTGATGATTTTGCAGGGATTATTGCTCTCTCTAGATCCACATGCACCTAGAATCAGATCTCTAGGGAGACAACACTGAGACTAAATCTGCTCTCACTCATAAAGAGTATATGACCCCACTGATTATCTGTCCAATTCTGGTGTTTTCTGCACCACAGATAATGCCATCACCAATGAGCAGGCATTAACAGTATACATGCAAACAGACCACCAGTATTTAGGCGCCATGGTAAAATGTTATATAGGTCATCCAATCACCCGTTCCATGTGTCTTGAGATATTTGCCGCTGTCTGCCACTGTTCCTTCTTGCCCGTAGGCTAATATACTAGTCGTCCTTTGTCGTGGTTGCTCATGGACGACCAGTGCTGAACTGTCAGACAGTTGTTCCTATAGTTTAAAATGCTTTCGACAGTCATGAAATAATGCTGTAAGCAGTCTTGAACTATGCAACCACATTTGTCACACTTCAACCTCCTCAATCTCTCCAATGATTCAGGCTCGGACAAAATCCTCCAGATGTCTAACAGATCGATTGTTTAACATTTCTCACCAAGGCAGGAACTCGACTTCATTTAAACTGATACACGCCATGCAATAGCTTCGCAGAAATGCTGAGTTCATACCACCAGCGATCTTTATACCCCTCAGACACTGCCTCATTATGTATAGCTGCATTTTTGCACATATGCTTATGTACCTCAGCCCAGCAGATCTTCTGACTGGTCTTTCAATCTGCTCTGCCTTTTCATTCCACTGATAAGCTAATTTTTGAACTTCATTCTCAATTTTTGTACACCAGCGCACACTCAATTTCTAGGACATTCTAAAGACTCTGGATAAAAAAAAAATAAAAAAAATAGAAAGAAAAAACCAACATTGGATACAGTTTTGGATTCGTATTATTGCTTCCATCTGTAAAGATGCAGAATGGAAGTGTTTGAATGTAATCAATAACTGAAGATTTATTTTCCATACCAATTTCTTGAACCCATTTCTTCTGTAATTGCATCTGTTTTTGTCTTTGCATTTGAGCATTTCTTAGTGATTTTACTGCTGGAAGACATTTTTCTAAAACAGCTGCAGTATGTTCCAATGCATTCAGTAGCAGGTTGTGCTCTAGAGAACAGGCATTCTGCATTAATAACTTTATGGTCATTTGTTTCCATAGAAAAATTTATTTTCCAGTACAATCACATTGTCCTTATGTATGTACATGTTTAAGAACATTGGCCCTTCCACTGTGCAAAATCGAAAAGTTGCAATGACAACCAATATGTGTTGCAATATTACATTTCCTTGATGAAATTATAGAAGGCAAGTCATTTGTGTACACTTTTTGAAAAGTACATGAACATTTTACATTTTTCGCAGACACATCTAAGACAAAAGACCACAGTTTCTGGAAAGCACGTGAAAGTTACACTGCTCACTGGCTAATATATGCCAGATGGCCTGCAGTGGTGCTTGATTCTCATTGGGAAACTGGAGCATGGCATTTTCAGACTATCAGGCACAAAGCGGATACATGCCATATCTCAGCAATGAAATTACTTCTTTTTTTCTTTTTATATGCATCTAGAGATAAACAAGCGCTTTCAGATGCCAAAAATCAATTTTTTGGGGTGCAAATAACGAAATATTAAGCAAATCTACATAGAAATCATGACCAATTTTAAGAATATGAGAAAGTCGGGAGAAATATGTTGAAAATCATATTGGTTGGAGTACGGTCGGAAATCAGGAGAGTCGGCAACTATGATAATGAAATATGACAAAGCAATGGTGAATAGTACATTCATTTGCCATTCCTGGTTTTAATACACTGTTAATGCTTTTTGCGGTTTAATGTGTAGAATGCCTCCGTTTGAATTCGTAAAAATACTATTTTGTATTCACCTTTCTGCTCTTTTGTATGACCCTGTTCAACAATGAATTGCCTTCAAATTGTGTAGGTTTACTTGTCTGTTTACTGTCAGTGCAAAGAGTTTGCAATGTTAGATGTGTGTCCTAATTCTGCTATAGACTGTTATGTTGTGTATGTATGGTAGGAGAGCTTCCTACCAGATCTCCAAAGCAGACATTTGATTTGTACCAACTCATGAAAAATTTCAGTTCCTCCCCCTAAAGATCTCATAATTAACAGGCAATGGACATAACCAATTCAAATATAAATAAACCATGAATATTAAATGTTTTATTGATATTAAAACTGGTTTTAACATTCCATGTAAGATTAATTGATAAATCATACATATGCATATATTAAATTCTAAGAAAATTACTATTCTAAATTACATAAAATGATATATAAAATAATTCGTTTCAAACTTACCCTCCAATTACCTGTTAATGAGCCTCTGCCAGTCTTCTCACTCTTAAATTTACTAGGATCTTCGGTTTCTTTATAATCCTTTAAAGAGAAAAGGATATTTGAATCTTTTTAATTTACAAAGGCTAACTAGAAGCTCAACTAATAATATAAACAGATAGCATATATTTTATTGAAGGTTTGTTTCAAATACTGCATTTTTATAAAAATTAAAAAATGCTGAGAAAAAAAATATTATTAAAAAAGTATAAGGAAGAGAATACACAAAATTTAGCATATTTATTGATACTTAAGTTTACCTTAGCATGCAGGATGAATTTTCTATTATACAGTGTCAACATCAATATTGAATTACTTAAATGCTATACATACAGGCTGTTAAAAAAAGATGGCTATAAGTTTTTCCCTTAAATATTCATATTAGGCATATACCTTCAATTACTCTAATAATTTCTTCTCAAAATAAGGTAAAAAAATTTTTCATTCTGGAATGTAGAAGGGCTTTGTATATGTAAAATTACAATTTTTTATATCGGTATAATTATACACATTTACATGATAGCAAGAACTGCTTATTAATGAGACCACTTTTCGAAACATATGACACAACAAATCTAATAATTTATTTTTCAAATGCCTTTTAAAAAAATTAAGTTCCGATACAGCAAATCTAATAATTTATTTTTCAAATATCTTTTAAAAAAAATTAAGTTCCATGATGAAAAACAACATTAGTTACTACCTTTGTTATAACCCTCTGAAACTATTAATTACAAATGTAATACAACCTGTTTCTATATCATCATAAAATGTTCTATTTTATATTATCTCCAGAAACTTTCAGAATATTTTTACATAATCGTATTTAATAGAAATATATAAAGTAACAAATTTACAGCTACTTTTTCACAAAGACAAAAATTGAAATTCATAATTAATAACTTTCAAATAATCTTATAAATGCAACAAAGAATTTTTAAAATTGTTAAAACCAAAACTTTTAAACAAGCATACCATAATTCATTTTTTTTTTAATTTAAAGAAATTAAAAAAAAACTCAAAAGAGGAATTTAATCAACTTCAATGCCACTTCATCAGGGGAAAGGAACAATGAAACCAATTGAAATCTCTCTTCTACAAAAATTCTTGCTTTTCTGTATCCAGAATCAGCTTATGAACCATTTCAGCGCATTTTAATTATAACAGTTTCCCCAAAAAATCTGGCCCTTCCCCAAAGCAAGGAAAAAACAAAGTAAATTTTAATGAGAGTCTTGTAACTTAAATAAAGAGAATTCTATATTTTCACTTGAAGAATTGAAAACAAAAGTGAAATAATAAAATATTTCAGTGAGAAAAAAGAATCAATGTATTATCTTTAAACATATAGCAAATAATCCAATGTATTTAAAAAGTAAGTGAAATTATAAAGCTTTGTTGAAAAGATGTAATTAACTCAAAATAAAACTTTTGAGTAACTGCATACTTATGAAAAAAAAGGGAAACTGGTTTACATTCAGGATATACAAGGACAATACCATGAAAACATGCATGCAGCAGCTCGTCTACTGGGATTTAAAACCAGGTCAAAATGAGTATCAGCAGTTTTACCACTCACTCAGCTAGACATGGATTTGCCTTACCTTTTTATAGTACAAAGTCTGAAATTTGGAATTGTCAGGAATTTGACAACTCTGGATTTCTGAAATTTCCAAATTTTACACATCAACAGTTTAAAAATCCAGTAAGATGACATGCACATATGACAACAAGAAAAGTGATAGTGCAGAAACAACGAATGTTGCTGCATCTTGCATCAGAAACTGGAGGCAACAAAAACTTTAGCATTTAGATGAATCCCAAGCAGCAAAAATTAGGGATGACAGAATTTAGGAGAGGCATTAGTCAGGAGAATTTAAAGAGAGTAAAATTTTTAGAATTTTAGACCCACAGAGATTGTACTTAGTAGCAAAATGTGCTACTAAGTGCACATACATACATACTACATAGTGCTAGGTTTCCACCCTCCTCCCACAACCACTGAAGGGTTGAAAGTATGATCCTGGTCATGAATCAAGACATTATTATTGGCCACAGTAAAACTCCTCAGCCAGCAGGTTTTGACATGCAGGAACCTATTCCAAACAAAAATTGCATATATGGCATACCTGCTTCTTTTTGTAATTATATCCTTCATTCCTAGACTCTGTAAGCACTTTTTTGAGGGGGGTAGATTTTTGGATATACGATCATTCCAGATATTAAACATTTGGATATCTGGCTTCAAACTTTATTATTTTCCTAACTCAAGTGGCTCAGTAAATTAAAACAGAAAACACAGCAATAAAAAATTTTATACAAAACACACCAATAACAATAACTTTGAAAACCATTTTTATTTACATTCAGTCAGTACAAATTAATACAATAATGCCTTCCAGAAAAAAGATTTCAACAAAAATAATTTTACATTTGTTTAAAAACAATTTTTGAATTTTTTTTTAGGCAAAAAAAAAAAAAAAAGAACAGCAATCTACAGTTTTTAAATGAAACTGGTGTTTATGTTACCATATTGCCTTATTACTTTTCAAACATATCACACCATAATTTTTTAATATTCAGTAAGTGCAATATAATAAAATTTAACTTTACCTTAGGTGCTACAGGGTCATTTCCTATATCGATGTATTCCACCTCTCTTATTCTTAACTTCTCAGGTGGAAGTTCATGTACCTAAAAAGAATAATACTTTAAAGACACAATGAATATTTTTACTACTGAATTATTTTTGAAATGCATACAAATGGAAATTATTTACAGTTTTGGTTTCGATTAAATATAGCTTTTAAAGTAGCATGAGTATGTGAATGAGGAATTGAAGTTAATGTGAGACTAACATTTAAATTTGTTCTCTGTATGTGGGTCACAAATGTACTAGCAGTTCATCAGTATTCTGAAGAGTCTAATACAGAAAAACATATGTACAACAGAAAAACATAAGTAAACACATGCGTACACTCTGCACTAAAAAAGGGAGGCACAGGTCTATGTCTTCCATGAAATTTATGAAACTAAACTTGTGTTTTAAATGCCTCAAAAGCATGACTTGGAATATATATTCATAAACTTAACAGGGCAGTATATTCTTTCAGTATGTATTTTTTAATTGCTAATTTGAAATGAAGACAATACAACAAAAGTGACTATGAAAAATACTTTCATGCCTAAAAAACAATCTTTAAAATACAATAAATTTTTATGAAAATGGACAATACTTTACATTTTCTTGATCTCCTCTATCTGCGCAGTGCATTGTTTCAATGGATATGAAAAAGTCATCCTTCATATAACCAGGGTTCTGAGGAGGAGGGAGAAAAAGGAATTAAGCATACAATATTAAAAAAAAGGCAAAGCATATTACAGACTAATTTCATTTCAATGCTTTAAAATTATATTTTATGTAAATATACGAGGTAAAAATAAAATATTAACAAAATCAAATTTATATGCTTTCATAACATTTAGCAGACAGTAAATGGTTTGACTATTTAGCATTCAATGAAACAGAACCTTTCAAATACACTAACCAGAACATGTTCAATTAATCAGAATACTGCCCTCCCTATTACAAAAATTTAAGTAAATGAGACTTGTGAAGCCCTTATAAAGCACATGTAAGATGTAGAAACTATAATTAGAAGAGCCCGATGGTGCTGTACATCTGAATTTCTTTTTGAGTTGAATTAATTGCGATTGAGACTGCAAAGAATGGTGAACCATGAAATGTTAAGTTCGAACTCTATATATAACTGTATTTATAAGTGTTTTCTTGTCATCATGTATTGTCTGTGTCGTCAATAAAATTGGATAAAATATCTTGGATTGAACTGATCTTGTCTGACAGATAAGAAGCTTTGATTATTTTATTTTTGAACGTTGAATTAGAATTCTAAAGTGAAAGCGATTTTTAGATGTAAGTTACAATCATCTTTTTTGGTGCCACAAAAACCCGGGATTGGGTCTTTAGATAGGCGAACTACGCGAAGTGAATAAATATATTTAGCAAATTTAATAATTTAAATTGTTAAAATGAATATCGAAACTT
Organism: Stegodyphus mimosarum; assembly: GCA_000611955.2. Taxonomy (NCBI): domain Eukaryota; kingdom Metazoa; phylum Arthropoda; class Arachnida; order Araneae; family Eresidae; genus Stegodyphus; species Stegodyphus mimosarum. The sequence continues at coordinate 245,233 of KK120562.1, read as the reverse complement.
TGAAAAAGATTAGAGGTCATGTCAGATGAGCGGCAACCGAGACTACGAAATTATTAGAAAGCGAAATAAACAAAGAGGAAAGATCAGTTGATTTAATTGATGAACTTTTAGTTAAGGAAACAAATTTGATGCATCTTGATGATGAAATTCTAAAACTGTGAGAAAATGATGAAATAGAAAAAGAAATTGAAAATCAACAAGAATACAAAGATAATATTATTACGTAGAATATTCGTGCGAACAGAATCCTGAAAATGAGAGAAAGCGAAATTAAAAAAATTGAAAGAATGAATGTTGTACAAACCAAAAGTGAGCTACAAAATGCAGTAAAACTTCCACACTTGCAGATACCTAAATGCCGTGACAATATATTAAGGTTTAATGAATTTTATTCTGAAGTTGAAGTAGCTATCCACAAAAACACAAGTCTTAGTAATGCAGAGCAGTTTAGTTATTTAAAATCATACTTAACAGATGAAGCTGAGGTGGCTATACATGGTTTAGCCTTGAGCTCTGAAAACAATGAAATTGCATTGAACATACTAGAAGAACGATTTGGCCGAAAAGATATTATTATAGATGCACATATGTCAAGACTTTTAACATAAGACCAGTACAAAAATCACATGATACTGTATCGTAGACTTCATTCAGAATGCAAAACACACATTCAAGGATTAGAAAATAACGGAATAAATCCTAACAGTTATAGTTGCATATTGTATCCAATGTTGTTAAAATTGACACCCAAAGATTTATCACTAGAATTTTCTAGCAGAACACATTCCAAAAACGAAAACAAAATTTCTGATTTATTGGAATTTTTGATGATAGAAATTCAATGTCACGAACATAATGAGCAATTAAGTAGACATTTTAATTTAAGCACTTCAGATGCACGATTGGAAACTAAATTTAATTCTATACAAAAACCCAATAAAAAATATGAGAAACAAAATTAATTATAGTGGGAAAAATAAATTAAATTCAAACTTTCCTACATCTTCTGCATTTGTTGTTGATGTGAAAAAATGTATATTTTGTACAAAACCTAAAATTGACCGTGATTCAGTCTCTTATCAGTCGAACAGCGAAAATTATTCCAGATGCATATGCGATGAACCCCCCCCCCCACGTCTTTCTCCTCCCACTGGAGTCTGGTCACAGCGGCGACGTGAAAAAGGTTCTCTCAACAGTTGCATGTATGAATGAATGTGATTGTGAAATACTACTTGAAACTTGCTCAGCAGTATTACTAAGTAGTTCTCAAAATAAAGAGATAAATATTTTGTTGGATAATGCGTAACAGACATGTTTTTTTAAAAAAGAATTAGTGGTAGAAATGAAATTACCGATTATTAGGCAAGAAAGTCTAGCAGTTTATACTTTCGGTTCTAGAGTGCCAATCCAGAAAACATATGACGTAGTCCGGTTTACTTTTTGTAATTCAAGTGATCAAGAAAAGAAAATAACTAGTGAAGCGCTTTTGATCGACTGTATTTCCGGATCGCAGTTTAAAGTATCACACAATAAACTAAAGCAGTCACTTATGAAAAAGAACATTTCGTTGTCAAACATAAGTAAATCGTTAGGGAATGATTTATTTGCCTCTGCTTATTGGAGCACAACACTTTTGGGATATTCATTCAGGAGAAAAGGACAAATCTTTGATTGATATTCTGTTCGGAAGGGGTTGTTCAGGGTCGAATTTCTCCATCAGATTTAAATTCGAATCAGAACATTTCTATTATGAAAATTGAATGTTGTGCCACATTGAATGAAAACCTAACAAAATTTTTGAAGTTAGATTTAATGGGGATAGATGATACGGACAGTTGTAATTTCAAATTTAATGAGGAATTTATTTCTCAGTTCGAAGATAATTTAAAGTATGAAAATAGAATGTGTACAACTAAATTATTTTGGGAAGGAAAACCAGAAAACTTGTCCAAAAACTTCGCAGTAGCAAATCGAAGATTTAACAACTTGAGGGTAAAAATAAAAGAAAATAATTGGGTTTCTAATATAAGAGCATAGTTAAGGAGCAGTTAAAGCTGAATATCACCAAGGAATGTCCTTCTGCCTTAGAAGGGAATTATTATATGTCTCATTCAACTGTTGTAAGATCGAATAGGGACACTACAAAAGTTAAAATTGGTTTTCGATGCATCATCAAAGGGTAATGGGTGCAAGTCTCTTAATAAACGTCTGAATCCTGAGCTACTGTTGAATCCCAGAGCTTTAGATGTAATCTTACAATTTTGCAAATACGAATATGCATTCAGCAGTGATATTCAGAGAGCATTTTTGACCATAGGATTAGCAGAAAATGATAGAGAATACTCACGATTTTTTTGGTTTCCAGATGGAAATGATTCGAAAACTTACAAACTTTTACGAATGACTTGCATCCCCCTTTGGAGTGACATTAGCCCGTTTATCCTTGCTGCCACTTTTAAATACCACATACGAAAATATAAACAGGAACAAAGCGAAACTTTTTAAATGCTTAACTCGGCCCTTTATGTGAATGATCTTTTTTACAGAGCAAATACTATAGAGAAAGCTTTAGAACTTTCGTAGAGTGTTGTAAAAATTCTGAAAGATGAGAGCATGAATTTAAGAAAGTTTAAAACTAACTCGGATGAATTGAGAAATTTATCACACGAAAGAGGTATGTCTGATGTAAGGGAAACTAACCAACATCCTTTGAAGGTTTTAGGCATAATATGGAACGCAGAAGATGATACGTTTAAACTAGATGTGAAACCCCTTCTTGACATGATCAATGATAAGAATTCAAAACGTAGTATACTTCAAACGGCATCGAAGTTATTTGATCCTGTGGGGATTGCTTCATCATTTATTGTTCTCACAAAATTATTAATGCAAGAAATATGGGAACTTGGATTAGGATGGGACGATGAACTATTGACTGCACTGAAGGAAAAATGGGAAACTGGTGCTCTCAGATTCATCTCTTGAAAGACTTGACAATTGAAAGAAGGTATTTCTCCTTTCGATTGAATTTAATGAAATAATTAGAACTGCATATATTTTCAAAGGTTAGTCCTAAAGCTTTTGGAGCAGTTGCTTACTTTCGTTATGTGTTAAGTAACTATTGTATTTACATGAGTTTTATCACTGCGAAATTTAGAATTGCACCACTGAAATGGTTGACACTACCGAGGCTTAAACTAATGGGAGCTGTTATTGCTCCTAGACATTTTCCAATATTTGAAAACAAATTTGTGGAGTGATTCCTTAATCGCTCTTCACTGGATTAAAGGGAAAGCTTCAAAATGGAAACCTTTTGTATCGAACCGAGTATCCGAAATCCAGTCTAGAACTGATCCTCCTGATTGGCATCACTGTTAAGGGAACAATAATCCTGAAGATTATGTATCTCGAGGAGCGAATGTGGAAAAGTTTATGTCCAATCCTATTTGGTTGTATCGTCCGGAGTAGCTTCTATGGAAGAAAAAGGAGTGGCCACAGAGCTTTAATTATGAAATTTATCCAGAGATATCTAATGAAGTGTACTGCGAAAATAGAACCAAACTGGAAGAAACATCATTGCTTGTATGTGAAGTTCAGTCGAATGTGATACCTTTACTAGAATTGAATAAATATAGTAGTTTGAGGAAATGGTACTGTGTTACCAGTTGAGTACTCCGATTCATATACAACATCAGAAATAAAACCAAGAGATGTAAAGAGCTAAGTGCTGAAGAACTTAATGATGCAGAAATGACTTGAATAAAAACAGTTCAAAGAGAGGTTTTTGCTGTAGAGCTGTCAGGTTTAACACAGGGCAAAACAATTTCAAAGACTTCGTCTATTTTGGAACTAAATCCCTTTCTTAATGAGGATGGGATAATGCATGTTGGTGGAAGACTCCAGAAGTCAAAACTTACCTACCTTCTAAAACATCCAATTATTATGCCCGCAAAACATCCCTTCGTAAATTTGACTGTGTGGGATGCCCACAGCAAAGTATTTCATGGTGGAATTTCTGAAACTTTGATGGAAATATGCGAAAGATACTGGATAATTAAAGAAAGTCAAACTGTTAAAAATATACTAAGAAAATGCATTTTGTGCAAACGATTCAATTCATATCCTGGTATGTAAATTACTGCTCCTTTACCAGTAAATTGAAAACAGAAGAGTTACCTCTTTTTTCTGTAGTAGGTATTGACTTTGGTGGACCACTTTATACAAAGACAATGATGAGGAAAACTATGTTGTCTTGTTTACTTGCGGAGTAATGCGAGCTCTTCATTTAAAGATTGTTAGCAACATGACCGCAGAAACATTTCTTCTTGCGGTTTGACGATTTATTGCTCCTCGAGGTCTGTGTTCTCAAATTTTGATTGATAACACAAAAACTTATAAGCGATCGGAACTTGAACTGAAAAACTTGTGGACTGTCATTAGTCATCCAACAGTAAAAGACTTTTACTCCTTCCACAAAAATCAATGGTGCTACATAGCTGAGAAAGCTGCATGGTGGGGCGGCTTCTATGAAAGACTGATCCGATCTGTGAAAGTAGCTTTATACGATTAGCTACTTTGTAATGAGATGAGTTAGACTCTAATTATTGAAATTGAAGGCATGCTTAACTCTTGCCCTTTCACTTATATTTATTCCGAATTACAGGAACCTGTGCTTCTAACTCCAACTCATATGCTATTAGGGCACAGAGTGAATAGTCTACCTCCTGGCAGACTTAATTTTAATTAATAGGAAGATATTAATTAAAAGATTTAATTATCAAAAAAGATTGGTAAGTAAGTTTTGGAATAAATGGAAAAAAGAATTTTGATGTTAAGATCTCTTCATTGTGTCAAGCCTATAGGTAAAATTACTGAATTTAAAGTTAGTGATATTGTATTAATTAATGATAAGCTACATAGACATTTTTGGAAATTACGAAGCATTGTAGCAGTATTTCCTGGCAGAGATGGAAAAGTAAGGTCTTCTGAAATTAAAACAGCTACATCAGTCATTAAATGACCTGTGCAACTTTTATGTAATCTCGACATCAATCGATAAGTTTATTTTATTTTAAATTTTTTTAATGTTTATTAATCTGTACTATATTTATAGGATTAACATGTTAAAATTTGTCAATTTACTATTCATGTTACTCCTCGTTACAGGTAACTTTGTAAATTGTTTAAACATGAATGATTCTGTTTATTTAGTTAACACGTGTAGTTTTTTTTATATGCTTTAATAGTTTGAATTGAACATTGTAAGAAATTCCTTTGTTTCAAATTGTTAGTAGTATGAATTTTGAATGAACCCCTGGTCATTCGGGGGGCAGTATGTAGAAACTATAATTAGAATAGCCAGATGGCGCTGTACGTCTGACTGTCTTTTTGAGTTGAATTAATTGCGAATGAGACTGCAAAGAATGGCGAACCATGAAATGTTGTTAAGTGCAAACTCTATATATAACTGTATTTATAAGAGTTTTCTTGACGTCATGTATTGTCTGTGTTGTCAATAAAATTGGATAAAATATCTTGGACTGAATTGATCTCGTCTGCCAGGTAAGAAGCTTTGATTATTTTATTTGTTTTGAACGCTGAATTAAATTCTAATGCGAAAGCGATTTTTAGATGTAAGTTACATAATAGGATACTATTGCCAAATAGTGTGATTTAGTACTAATAATGGATATGCATGATATAATAACAGTCAAAAGCTCTTCATCTTGTTTTTATGTAAATCTGATTAATCATCAATAAGCCGACATATTGTTTGAACAGGATATCAGTCAATTGTTAATTATCTGTTTTCCCTTGCATTTTAAACAAAAATATATATATATATTAAAGTTTGGACCTGCCTTCTACAGAATAACACATGCCGTGAAGCATTTTTAAAGTTGTAGGATTCTGGAATCAAGAAAAATCAGCATTAATGAGCATGGTATACAACTTTATTTGAAAATAGATAAACAACTGCGATGCAACATGAAATATTATGATAAGCATTTTTTTTCCTTTCAATATGCCTACCTGTAACTTATACCAGACCTCTACCAGCTTTGATGATTGATGGGTCTTCATAATCAAATAAAATGTTTTATATTCATATTTTAAGGGCTATAAAATATATTGGCTTTTTATGTCCATTTTTTTTCCTTTCCCCCCCTTTTTTAAATCTCACATAATTCTAAATGCATGCTTTTGATACTCTAGTTGATAACAAATTATATGAACATTTGTATGATTTCAGATCAAAAATTTCCCCCATTCATTTCATTCTTCTACCATGAATTGCACTGTGCTCAACTATTTGGATTCTAGACAGTCGAGCTTTCACTGTATTAATTTATAAAAAAGAAAATCAAGTTATGTGTTTTTCACAACACATACATGTTTAATTTTATTATACATGTTTCATGTATTGTTGATACTAATCCTTTTGATCTGAAGAGAATCCAAAACAGTCCATGAATTCGTCACATCCAAGAAGAAGATTAAAGAGCATCTGTGTCAGTAGTCAAGGCCTTGAAGACTTTACAGGTTACAATACAAGTCTGTCCAGCTCTGCCTAAGTTTTGATAGAGAAACCCCTTGAAAGACAGATATAAGGGTCTTTTACCCTTTTTCCTTTATTTTTACAACTTATTGGGGGAATTTTTAGTGTCCTCATGACATATGAATCCACTACATACATGCCTTTCTCGAATTTCAGCCTAGGCCCAATAAAGTGGCAGGTGGAGCTGCTAACCCACATACTGATCAGGGATAAATAATATGTGTGTGCTAGTCTTCTTGGTTAAATCAGTGTTCTTAAATATAGTTTTCAATATGATCACCATAAAGCATCATAAATTTTACTTCAATGCTGTATTAATGGCTAATTCATCATTTTTGGGCTATTTCATTGGTTTCAGTATTTACAACATTTTGAAGAACTTTCATAGAGTTCTATTTGTACTCACTCAGTTTTTTCAAAACATCCCCACAAAAAAACAATTACGAGAAGCAACAATATCAAATGTTGACTTTTTATCATAAGATAGTCATTAAGGTACAGTAATCTTAGATGTTTGACAGAATGTAGAATCTTAGTGGAACATACAGCACCTGCCTAAGTAGCTTCAGGGCATCTTTAGCTACATCAAGCAAATTCTTATTAGTAGCAGATTTAGTAAGTGAGGCTCTATTTTACTAGAATTCTTGAAGACCATACCATTAAGACACAGGTTACATTTGCTATTATTTTACTCTTTAGCACTGCTTTTCCTTGGGGGCACCTTGTAACTGAAATTTGCATGACCCTGGAAATCTTTTATTCTTATTTTGCTAATATGAACTACGGATTTTTGCCTTTGGCTTGCAAAAGAAATGACTTAGGCCTATGATATGCCAATTCATAACATGACACCAAATATCCAACTCACATTTTTAAAAAGACAGAGAGAGAGAAAGCTGCTTTTTTTTTCCTGTTGCTTTGATAAGAAGAATTATTCTCTGATTGACAGCATCATATATATGAAACAGTGCTTCATCAGACGTGATCCAGGTTTTATGCCTAAGTTTTAATCACTGCCATTATTAGATAATGACAAGTTTCAGTAATCTTTTTAAAATCTCAATCTTTTTACATAGTGATATTCTTGAGGCATGGGATTTTCTACACAGTTTAAATCACCTCTTTTGATTAGGTTCCAGTACTCGCTTTCAACCAAATTTTTTTCTTATACTTAAATCCGGTTTGACTTTAAGCACTACGCTAATTTTGATATAAAAAATGTATATTTTGAAAATATAAATGATGTATTATAGGCCTAAAATCTTTTTGTGATTGTGAAAAAGCAGATACCTGAATATGGTAACATGTAATGTGAATAAACCTGTACGTGTCCATCCCATTTCAAAGCTGGTAAACAAAATTTTGTCCTCCCCCCCTTTAAACGCAAGTGGTTAACTGAGAAATGTTAATTCACCATCAAATTTGAACATGCCTGTTTTTCACAGTAAATAAAAATAAAATATTGAAATTCTACATAAACATCTGTTTGCATTCCATTAAGCTTCTTATTACACATTATAATTTTTATTTTAACATTTAATAACTTTATAGAATAGCAGATTAAAGTACAAAACTAAATAATAATAATACTTACTGTTATAACTGAATGAGGATAACAAAAACATGGAAAAGAGAAATAATTATTAGTTTACATATATTAAGAATAAAATATATCATAAATAACACATAGAATAACATTTTTTTCATTATCACAAAGCATATGTGTTGTTATACAGATAACACTAAGAAATAAATTCTTTCCAATAGAGATGAAAATAAATTCAAAATTTACAGTATTTTTCAACATAAAAATATGAATTTTTTTGGAAAGAAAGGGGGAAGAAAAGAAAAAGGTAAAAATTCCAATGCTGAAAGTATGATAAAATTATACTAAAAAATGCGCAATAAACAATTTACATTTTCTATTCTTAGACATAAAAAATTGGCTTGTATTTTCCCGTTGACCATTTTGGACAACATGTCAAAAAAAGCATGAATTGCTGATAATGGATAGGGATGATATCAATACACTCATAAGATCTTTGCTTTGGTTTTAGGTAACCACAATACTTAGTAAGTCAGTTTAGCTTTCACACAAATTATAGATTTTACTTTTACATATTTATGTAAATTAACTATTTCTCTATTTTTCACTTGCATTAAAAAAAGACAGAGAGATTAAATATTGGACCTGCCTTTAACAAAACACCAATTACATTGCTATTAATTGGTTATATTGATGTGTATATTCAAAATGACAGTTTTCTGGATTCATCTAAGTGGCACAGTAAAACACAATGTGCAATTGAGAGATGCCAATTTAGTTTTGTATTTAAGGGATTTCAAGCTGTTTTTAGTTAACAAAGATAACTATTTTATTTTTAAATTAAAGAATTTCAGTTGCCAGAATGATTAGCTAAAGTTAGTTGTCAAACAATCTCAAAGTTTGGTTTCAATGTTAATCTGCTACATCTATAACGTGTAATTGTTGATTATTCAATTAAATAAAGAGCAACCTGTAATTACCTACCTAAATAATCAATGATCCGGTGAGTCAAACTTCCACCAGAATGACTAGCATAAGTTTAACGGGATTACTGCCAACTTTCACGATTATTCGAAAAATAGGCTCTTTCTAATAATCTGTACCCCAACCAAAATGTCATGAATTTGTTGGCGACATTGAGGAGCATTCATAAATTTGCTGATGTGTAATATTTTGAAAAAGGTAAGAGGCATTTTCGAAATAAGAATTCCATTACTAAGCAATCATTAAAATTAAAGCAAGAAACACCGGGAGTAAAATACGTATCTTTTTAAAGAAAGCCTTCATTAATTTTTTTTCCTCTGTTGCTCTCTTTATGTATTCAATGACCTCTTTTCACTTAAAAAACATCATAGAGCTGCACAAACTCAGTATCCATCCAACACTTTCACTGCACAATAGTCAACACAGACATGTGAATGTGCATGCCTGGGTTGCCCTATAATTATTTTTTCAATTTAAAGTATTTTGTTATGCTACCAAGGTTTTTTCATCTAAATCAGAAAGTCGTAAATGTTTCCATTCATGACCCCTTTTTTAAAAATCCGAGATTTTTTTCGTAACCCCAGATATTAAATATAAACATTTTCCCATGAATAATTTATTTCTTTAAAAACAATATACACAGAAATAATACATATAATAGCTTTAAAATTTGTTTTAAGCATACAAACATGAATGAAAGAAAATTACACTTAAATGAGATGGATGTGCTTGTTTTTTGCTGGATAGCAAATTAAATGATGGTGCAATATTTGACACTGCTGGACATAATGCATCTTCAACAATTTTCACCATTAAAGATTTAGTGTTGATGTTTGGATTTAATAACCATTAAAGATGAAAAAATCAATTCACATGAGTATGTGATGCTGAATGGCAAAAGAATATTTAATGCCATTTCAGTAAGTGTGTGAAATTCAGTTCTAGCGCTGATACAGAATTCAGAAAATCTTTGGGGAAACTCGAGTTTCAGTCATTCGATAACTCAACAAATTCTTGGGTTTTATATACCAACGGATTAATTTCTTTAACGTGAATCAAAAATAAATTTTTGAAATCAAAATTCAATATAAAGTACAGTACAAAGTTCGAGATCCGGACATCCAATATCTGGAATTATCTAAAATTTGGACCTTGTGGGGTTTCACTATTTAATCCTAAAGTTCTAACTTAGAACCCCATGAACACTAACAAGTGAATAATTGCTTAAGTGTGTGAACAGAACACATAAGACTTGAGGGTTTACAACCCTCTATTTTTCAGTACATTTACAATCAGTTCCTACTTGAAACTTTACACAAAGCCTCCACTCGGGCTTAAACTTAAAAAAGTAATAATTTAAAGTAAACTAGCTTAACTAAGCTATTTGAAAGGTATAGCCAAAGCTATCAGAATCTAACTAGTTGGCTCCTAAGTATTAATTAAATCGGTGAAGCCAAGCAAGGGCGAAGCAAGCTCGGCCTAAGGTATGGACAAGCGTAGCAATAGCTAAGAGAGACGTAGCCAAAAGGCAAACATGTGCTAGTCAGGGAATCAGACTCTCTCTCTCGAAATCGGTGAAGTCACGACTTAAATAGTACTCTTTCTCATTTGCATTAACTGTGTTTCTGAATTTACATTCTAGCAGGAAATTGTAAGCTGAAATTAGAATAAGATAGGAAACATACAAAACTTAAAATAACTGTTAATAAACTTAGGATAAACCTTACAACTTTAATGCCACCAGCCTTTTTTTTTTTATGTTTTATTGCCTGCGCGTCTCCCCCCATAATAAAACATATGGAGAGTCACGTCTTTTAAAAATAATAATAATCTTCTTAATAATACAGATATATTATCTTTCACTAAAACTTTTAAGTGAAGTAAGAGACGAACAGTTGTCTACGATTAGAACAGTTTCTGGGTCATCAAGTAAACCAACCGAATTCAAATGCTGCCTAACCTCAGGTATGAAATGATTTTCACATTCATCTTACTTCTACACATAATAATAGTTTTTTATTCAGATTCTATACACTTAGAGATTTGAAAATGAAATTTCGACAGCATACTGAAGTATATTATTTAATTTCGTTACTAATTTTTTGCTGCAAGTGCTTCCTGATGAATTAGATAGTATGGAGATTTACATGAGCATTGCCAGCAGCTTTAACAAATGATTTAAATCATTATTTTTGCTTGCGATTGCTTTTACACCAACTGTGTATTTTCCAAAGTAATTTCTCAACTCTAAACCTTCAGCATTGAAAAATTCTTCAACTTTACTATATATATCTATTCCTCTAGTATATTCTTACAAAAGGATGACAAAAGAACAATTCTTCTTGGATGTTTTCTTTATCTGACGTATATTAACAACTGAGCTATATCTGAAATATCAGTTGTTTCATCCAACTAGAATATACATTGGGCTTTCTTGTAAGTCTAGCAATAAGTTGCTCAAATTGGTCTTTGCTAATTTCAGAAATTCTGTTGGTGATAGTGAAGTTTGAGAAAGGAATTTTTCTAATTTCATTGCCATATTTCCCATTTTATAACAAACATTAAGCAAATACTAATCAGAAAAATGACTGTTAAATTTGGAAGGTAGTGTGCATGCAATATTTGGGTTGCCACATAAGTCCCTTCTGGCAATATAGTACATTGCTTCACAACACTTTTCAGAAGGGAGGTGAAGATAATCAGAAATAACCACAAAAAATATAAAGTTGTAGTAAAAATCTCAACAGGCCTTAGAATCCTCCAAAGAATAACAGACTGTCACGAAATTACATAACTACATAGGTCATTTGAACTTCAGAAAAGTTGTGCAGTTATTGGCATTTGTATAAGTTAAACAGTTAAGCACATATTAAAAATAAACATTTAAGGTCTTAACATTATTACTGTGAATGCTTTAAAGTTAATTTGCTTGAAACTGCAGATAATTAAATAATTAAATTAAAAGGTTAATGTAAATTACAAAGCAAATGACTTTAAAATTTCAATAATTAAGATAAAAGTAACTGGATAGATTTTGTCTTAATTTTCTCCACATGAAAATAATACCAGATTTCTAAAATTAAAAATTTGATTAAAGTAGTTCATTATCAGAATGAGCTAAGTAAATGTACAATTAACAACAATCATGTATAAGCACTAGAAAGTAAACAAATTATCCTTCACTATCATATAACCCCTTTTAAATTTAAAAAATTTAATACTTTTGAATTTGCTAGCACAGAGCATTAAATTAAATCATGCAATTAAAAGCTCTCATACATTTGGCTTGCACCAACTCTGCATATATAATGTCTTTACACAAAACTTCTCCTAGTATTAAAATAATAGCTCTACAGTAGTTTAATTTATATAACAATTTCAAACTAAAATGAATAGTTAAATATAAAACTACATAAATTCATATCAGTTCACATAAACATTACAGAGTAGTTATATATTAAAGCAATCGCGTGGTACAGATTGGTAAATTTTTACATGAAAATTAAATTACGACTTGGAATAAAAAAAAACTATTACATAAAAATTTTACATTTTACTAAGGTATCCACCCTGAAAATCAATAAACAAACTTATAAGCAAGATTTTTCTTTCGTTTGGATGAAATTCCTAATAATCACTTAAAAAAAAAAATGGTGATTTTACGGCAGAATGCAGCATTTCTGCAGCAATTTTACTACACTTCTGTGTCCACTGCACACAAATGTATATTTTAAAACAGAGTTTAAAGACAAAAAAATTGTCACAATTTGTTGATAAACACCACTGGAAACGGGAATACGATAAAAACGTATTGAAAGCAGGAACATTACTTGTTACAATTGAAAAACTGTAATGAATACTTGCCAGAGTTAAGCATATTCTAAAAGCGTGGCAGCTTTTATTAAGGTGGCTACTTAATACGTAACTATCCATTAAAGTATATTTCTACATATAAAATTATATACTTCATTTCAGATGCCTTTCAGAATTTTATATGAAAACAGATTATACTTATTTTATACATATTCCTTTACGCTTACCAGTTCGGCAATATGGATATGCATTCCATGCTTCTTCATGTACTTCCAAAGAACCTTTTGGTGCTAATAATCTGATGTAGGCAGGAACTCGACTGCAAAAGTAAATAGTACTTAAGTACTTTTTCTTAATGGAATATCTAAATGAGCCAAAGCAATAAATATATTTTACTTCATGCCTTGTGTACTATACGATTTCAAGACTTCGTACAGTACAGCTTTACAAACTAATATACATCATAAAAATAAATACAAGTGTCTGAAAATACACATTTCTCTTCTTGAACTAACTTTTAGATAATCCCATCTTTAGGTTACCGACAAACTTTAACCAATAGTACAAAAGTTCTTAACCCTTTTTTTTTTTTTTTTTTGCATGATGCATTCCTTTCACCATTGCTATATCATTTACCCCTTCTTTCCTAAACTCAAAAAATACAAATACATTTATTTAGATTTATATTATTTTTTAATGTGTTTTACAATTTAAATAACAAAAAGCTACCAAAACATAAAAAAAAGCAGTTTTTTTTTTCAGTCATAAACTAAATACTTCTCAGCTAAATTAAAAGTTGACCGTATTCCCACCGATCGTATGAACCCTCTCAAGGGGGAATCCCTTTTGCTTGAGAGCCCCTGCCCTACTATCACTCTGAAAATTTAAAATAGAAGTTGGAATTTTAGATAAATATAAGAATTATTATTAATTTTGAAAATTATAACCTCTGAACTTAACATAGATAAACTTAACATAGAAAAACCAACAAGGAATGAAAAAGAGAATTCAAAACACATGATTAGACATAATCAATAATAATACATTTACCTTGCTAAATGATATATTTTGTATGTGTATTGACCACTTGAATATTTTCCGCCTAGTAATGGGAAATTTTCAAATGGCTCATTCTTTCTCACTTCAACACCTTCACCACCACCTGTTTCATTTTTACTAACTTGAGCTACAGAATAAAGTTGTCCGACTTGATACTGTAATTAAAATAAAAAAATGCATTAGAATTTTCCTTTTTTAAATAATAAGCCTGAATAAGTACCTAATTTTTATAAAAAGGTTTTTATTCATATAACAAATATTTTACTAATGTCCAAATTAATGATAGTCTATCAAGTTTCTTCAACAGTGGGAAATACCATAGAAAAAACCAGCAAGAAAAAAAAACTAATTTTTGCATTTATATTATTACACCTATATTTCATTCCTATTGTTGCGTTATACGGGTTCGTGGATTTGAGAGTATACGATTAAAACACGATGCAGAACAATAAAAAGCACAATTTATTTACAAGAATCACTATTTACAGCACAGTTCCAAAACTACCTTTAAAAGCGTCGAAAATCTACAATAAATACGCTGAAACAATCAGCAACACAGCTTCAGGCTGTAACTGTAAAGGTAGCTTCACGACAACACTAAACTTATAATAAACACCGTGGAACAATCCCCAATACACTGTCAAGCTATACTGTAAAGGTAGCTTCACGGCAAAGCACTATCTCGATCGCTTTCCGTTCACAAAACTCTCGCGTAGCTTAGCACTCACAGTAAACGCAAGGGTTTATATAGCTTTTCCTTAGGTTCCACAGGTTTCGAGAAATATCTCGACAGGAAGTTATTCTAGAAGCTTCCTGATTGGACCATGGGATATTGCCCATTTGGTTGCCAAATGGGCAATAAAGTCGCCAATCTGGTAACCCTACCATACACTATTTTATGGCAACCCTAGTGCTATGCCGGAAAGCTTACATACAACCGCCGAATTTTTCGCAACATTGCCCCCTCCCAAGAACTGCACGTCCCGGGCAGTACAATCCCTGGTTAGGAGCCAAAAAGAAATAATCGAAAAAGCTACAAAACAAATAAATAAATTACAATAATAACAAAATTTGCAAATATTTACAATATTTACAAATAACAAAAACATTTACACTAATTACAAAGATCTATGTACAATCAACTATGCATAAATCATACAATTAAACATAAAACCATTACGAAATACGGGATACCCATAACAAAAATAACTATCACTAATTACTATGGCCATAGTATGGAGCTAACCTATCATAATGTACAATCTTAGGTTTGGAATTGGGAGACTTACGGATCCGTATTACGACGTCATTCAGTCTGTTGAGGACTGTGTAGGGACCTTCCCAATGCGATTGCAGTTTGGGAGAAATGCCCTTACGACGGCTCGGATTCCACAGCCAAACCTTGTCGTTTTCCTGGAACTTATGTTCGGTCGCTCTTGCGTCGTACCTCTTCTTCATCCTGTCCGTCGAGATGTTAATTCGCTCTCGAGCAAACCTGTGCATCGTTTCCAACCGGGCTTGGAGATCTTGAACGTACTCCTCAGGAGAGGACTGTAGATCCGGAGGACGGCCGAAAAGCAGGTCACTCGGAAGACGGAGATCACGACCGAAGAGCATTTGAGAAGGGGAATAGCCGGTACTCTCGTGGACGGCACTACGGTAAGCAAGCAGGAACAGGGGCAGCTTACGATCCCAGTCTTCTTGGTTCTTGGAAACCATAAGCGATAGGTGGTTCAAGATTGTGCGGTTAAATCTCTCCACCATGCCGTCAGACTGCGGATGTAACGGGGTGGTCTGTGTTTTCTTTATTTCCAATAAGTCGCACAGTCCTTTGAACACAGCCGAAGTGAAGTTCCTGCCTTGGTCGGTATGAATCTGGAGGGGAGTTCCAAATCTAGATACCCAGTTCTGC
Source organism: Stegodyphus mimosarum (assembly GCA_000611955.2). NCBI lineage: Eukaryota > Metazoa > Arthropoda > Arachnida > Araneae > Eresidae > Stegodyphus > Stegodyphus mimosarum. The sequence continues at coordinate 229,360 of KK120562.1, read as the reverse complement.
AACAGGACTTCAGCCGTAGTGACAGCCTCTTGGTCTGGAATTGGATATGCTTCAGGCCACTTCGTAAAATAATCCATGACAACTAGAATGTATCTGTTGCCATCTTTAGTCCATGGCAGAGGTCCCAGTATATCAAGGGCAATTCGCTCGAAAGGCGCTCCAACGTTGTATCGCTGCAGTCTTCCGCGACAGCGTTCCTTCGGTCCTTTCTTGGCTGCGCAGGCATCGCAAGACCGGCACCATTTCTCAACGTCGTTTCTTGCGGAACTCCAAAAGAAGCGCTCTCGAACTTTGTTTAATGTCTTCATATAGCCGAAATGCCCTCCTGTTGGGCTGCTGTGTATTTCTTTCAGGACATCAGGTATTCGGTTTTGAGGAAGCAGCAGCTGCCATCTTTTATTAGTTCCATCGTCGCTTTCCCACAGTCGATATAAGACTCCATTTCGAAGGTGAAGTGAGTCCCAGAGAGCCCAGTACCTTTTAGTCATAGGACTGAAGATGGAAACGTCCTGCCGCTTGGGTTTCGTAGCCGATGATTCCTTCAGCTCTATTATTGGCATAATGTTAGGATCCGCCAAACCGTACTTAGCTTCTGCTCTTGAACAATACCCGGGTCAAATACTTTTCCACTGCAGTTCTCAGGTGTATTTCTGTTTTTCATATCACAGTCTGAAGATTCAGTCCTTTCAGACTTTTCGTGCACAGGAAGATCTGAAACAGTTCGTTCACCACTCTGTAGTTTATTTGCATCGTGTGTGCAGTTCACCTTGGTAATTTTAGTAGTTGCTACATGTTTATTTTCCTCCGTTTCCTGGGGACCAATTCCGATGTTTGCACCAGGGTCATGAATACAATCTGATCCTTTACAAACAGAAGTATCCTGGTTTAGAATTGAGTCCATGTCTATACAATCTTCATTATAAGACACACATACAGTTTGCGAAGTAGGTAAATTTTCTTGCAATACTGGATCACTCTGCGTAAGCTGTACATCAGCTTCTTCCATCTCAGAGTCACATGAATTTTCAGATGGTTCAATACTTGCTAACTGCGACTTCGTAACTTCACTATCAGTTTCTATGATCTCGACAGTCGCATTTTCATTTTCTTGTGTCTCTACTTCAGGCACTTGAGAATCAAAAGCTTCTTTCCCCTCTTTTATTTCTTCATGCATTCCTTCTTTTCCTTTAACCCCGTTAGATGTTTCATTCATCATTTCTTGATTTTTCTCAGGCAGTTGATCAGCTATTCCCCTTATTTCTCCTTCCTTTGATTCTTCAGACGCAAATTTTGGCACGTTCGCATCTTCTTTTATGGCTCCAGTTTCTTCTGCAAGCTCCTCTTTTATCTGTTGGAGTTGCTCTCGTACCTTTTCTCGGCCGACTTTCCTCTTTTCGCGCTCGGCCTTCATCTAAGCTATCATCTCTTCATAGCCAATTCTTATCTCATCATATGTGGCTTTCATTTCTTGTTTCATCTCTTCTTGTCCAGCTTTCAGAGCTGCTAACATGTCCATCAAAGCTTTCATTTCCTCCCCATTGCTTTCTCCTGTAGACGGGTGACTGGCATTCACTCTCAAACCCCACTCCTGACACCAGTTGTTGTGTTATACGGGTTCGTGGATTTGAGAGTATCCGATGAAAACACGATGCAGAACAATAAAAAGCACAATTTATTTACAAGAATCACTATTTACAGCACAGTTCCGAAATTACCTTTAACAGCGTCGAAAATCTACAATAAATACGCTGAAACAATCAGCAAAACAGCTTCAGGCTGTAACTATAAAGGTAGCTTCACGACAACACTAAACCTATAATAAACACAGTGGAACAATCACCAATACACTGTCAAGCTATACTGTAAAGGTAGCTTCACGGCAAAGAACTATCTCGATCACTTTCCGTTCACAAAACTCTCGCCTAGCTTAGCACTCACAGTAAGCAGCGATTCTCACAATGCCGGCTCTCAGAAACGCAAGGGTTTATATAGCTTTTCCTTAGGTTCCACAGGTTTCGAGAAATATCTCGACAGGAAGTTATTCTAGAAGCTTCCTGATTGGACCATGGGATATCGCCAATTTGGTCACCAAATGGCGATAAAGTCGCCAATCTGGCAAGCCTACCATATACTATTTTATGGCAACCCTAGTGCTATGCCGGAAAGCTTACATACAGGCGCAACCGCCGAATTTTTCGCAACAATATGTACCGTTGTTATATTGCTAACATAAATAATTCCATTTCTGATATGATTAGCCTCATTTGTACACTTACAGTAACTTTTGGTAATATATATTAGCATGTATTTTATGTTCTAGTGAAAAGATTTACTTTCATACCTGTGACTTTACTGATTACGAGATTCTGAAACTAAATTTTACTCATATCAATAATATAATCAGCAAAATCACATTTTAAACAATAGAAAACTGAATTAAAAAAATGAAAATACAAAATACAAAATTGAGTCTGCATAAGTGTAATGAACAGTCAAACCTTGTTTTACAAGCACTTCACATAATGAGCGATTCCCATAATGAGAGAAAAGCAAAATGTAAAAATATTACTCCTTCAATGAATGAGGTTTCAATGAGGAATGGTGTGTAGACATTGTGATGTCAAATACAGAATCCTACTTACATCTTAGCTATTAATTTGCATTTAGCATTTGTTCAGCTAGCATCTTACCAAGGCTTGTAAAAATTGTATTCAGACACACTGTGTATTTTTAAAAATTTGTTTAGTCGAAATTTAAGCATACTTACATGTTTGTCCCCAAAGAAAATGGCATAAGAAGACAAGTAACACAAGAAAAATCATTAATGTCATGTGGAGGTCCAATAAGGCTTGGATGACGTGTGACTTTTTAAAGATTGGATAAATGAAATATATATATATATATATTTTATATATATATATATATAAAATCTGCTCAAGATGAATTTGCCATTCTGTGCCTTGTTTGTTATGGACAATGCTCCTATACATCCTCTAGGCACAGAAAATGAAGAATTTTAATTAGTCAAGATTAGTACTAAAGTGCCCTTCGAGTGTCATTTTTAAGTAAACCAATCTCATTCTCAGAGGGCTTCAAAAAGGCCACTTTTACATCACTGCCTGCCTCAAGATGATCGACAAGGCACGAGAGGCAGCAAGAGAACCCTCATTTCTACACAGAAGAAGCTTTGACAAGGCAGTGTTGATGAAAAGAACTTCCGAGGGGTTTGAGCCCGTAATTGACAGTTTTGTGTATCTGGTCAAGATTATGGAGCTAGAGGTAGACAGCAATAAAATTGATGAAGTAATGAAAGAATTGACTAATGAAAAGCTTATGGAGCTGCATTCAGCGTAACAGCAAGAAGTTGTAGAGGTGATTGCATCAAAGGAGAAGGTAACAGCCTCAGCAAAACATTCCAATAAAATAAGGGAGAAGCTGAAAGCTTGGGAAATTGCTACATCATATGTTGAGAAGCATCACCCTAATAAGGCAGTAGCTATGCATGCTACATACATTATTACAAATTTCTTTGATTATTTTTACGGAATGGAACACATTATGCTGTTTTACTGATTCCTATGGAAAAACTACTTTGCTTAATGAATGTTTTGTATTACAAGTATGATTTGAGAACAAATTATGCTCGTTAAGCGAAGTTTCGGGGGAGGGGGGAGAAAACCTTTTTGCTATTACATGCAATAATCTATAACAGGGATGGCCAAACTTCTAAACAATGGGAGCCGCATAATACAATTTATGATTTTCGAGAGCCCCAAGTTCAAATTTATATCGTTCCAAAAATAATGAGACAGGTTTTGAATATAAAGAAACTTCTGAAGTAAATTAATGAATATGTCATTAACATGATTACATATAAATATGAATAAATCAATCTTATATCTACTGTTTTGTATTCACAAAAGTGCAAATAAAATAAAAATTTCTAACTCTTGTACTGGGCAACTCGGCATTTTTTCTCTAAGCACCAAATATTTTCTTCTGATTTCCTTTATACCTCTCAATTTATAATTACCATTATTTTAATCTAGTAGAAGTAAAATGAATCGGAAGCATATTTATTGGTCTACAGTAAAAAATTACATAAAAAATGTTGAGTAAATTACAAATCATTATTTAAAAGAAAACTGAGGTTTAAAAAAAAAAACTCAGGAGCAGTGTTTTAGAAAAGGTAAATTAAATAATACGTGTTAACACCCATTGCAGAGAAACTGTTATTTGAGAAAGAATATTTATTTAAATGTAAGCTATAAACTTGTTTAGGCTTTTGCTTGCAGTTTCAATGGTATTTGAATAATCAGTATCTCTTATGACAGCCCTGACTCATACAGTACTTCAATGTGGTATCCAACAGAATCTGCCAGAATTTTTAGTAATCAGTACAGTGCACATCTCTGAAAATTTCTGAAACTCTCTCTTGAATTGTCCTGATAATTTTGGACATAAATAAAGTTCATGAGCATCACTGAAAATTCTCGAAACCACCTCTTGAATCGTTATGATAATTCTAGACATGCATAACCTATTGCTAATAACTAGTAGTTCAAGCCGGACTATACAAATGCTTTGTCCAGCACATATTCCACATGTCTACCAGTCAAACCCTTCGATCTAGCTGTTTAATTTTGAGCTGGTTTTCAACTACATGGCAAAATCCAAACTAATGTTACAGAAAGAAAACATACTTGTCACTACTATAATGAATTTATTTTGCAAATGCAGATATAGCAAGAACGTGTAACTTTTTGTATTTCTATGGACATCCACAGATGTTTGATGAGGAGGCCTTTTGTAACATGGCAGACATCTGCACAATAGTTTAGCTCCTAAGCTCTTGCCAAATAGGTGTACGTATCTACCATTGGACTCATAAAGGTGGTCAAATGACTTACCATCTCATTTTGAATTTCTAAGTAATGTAACTCAAAAGAAAGTTTAAAATAAATTATTGTCAGCCTATCGGTTACATAGTACAATGTTCCATTGACTTACCTAACCTGCATGCAGAAAATAAATGTTTATGGAAGCAAAATTTCATATTTTCTGAAATTTGTAGTAATCAAGCAGTGGATCATTGCACAATTTTTTGTTTGGCTACTAAGCTTTCATGAAGGATGTGTCAGATGGACATGATGATCGAAAATTAGGAAGACAAAAACAAAGTGTAATGCAGATGTCCTCAAACAAAAAATACGAGAAAATATCACAAGCTAAAGAGATTTCACTAATATCAACATGCTGATTTTGACAGAAACTTTGGAGGAGAAAGACGTTTGTGTTCTGCTGATCCCTCATTGCTTGATGTAATGTTATTGATATGAAGATTTGAAAGTGAAAGAGCTCTATCTGGAATAACAATATTTGACAAAATGGGAATTAAACATTTTGACTAAAATTTAAATTATTGTCAAAGCAGTAATTTTCCCAACAACTCCAAATATTTCAGCATGCACAATCATTGGTGAAATAAATTACGATCTCAGCCTAGGATTACCAAGGAATTATTATGAAAGAGTTTCATGTGGGAAAAGTGTTCATTAAGCATATTATTACGAATGGTTGTGAAATCTGTGAAGCAAATGCATAAAAATGCCTGACTTGCTTGCGATAGGAAATTAATTTTGACGGAGTTCCAAGGAAAATTGAGACAAGCCTTCTAACCAAGTAAAACGTTGAAGATTCACTCAAAATAAATAAATAAAATCCTCATAAAATTCTTCCACAGATTAAAAGAGCTCCATATGGATTGCAAGGCAAAACAGGTTCCTGCAGCAGTTAGTCACGCCATTCCACGACTGAATAAAAGTAGTACCCTATAACAAACGGCAAATCTTCCAGATGGATCACAGACTGTTGTGAACTGTCCAGGTGGACTATTGTAAACAATGGGATCACACAGGAATGTAAGCAGCTGAAGTAAAATTAATTTGACAAAAAAAATATTAGGGAGAATAATTAAATAAAAATATTCACATTGCATTTTAGATTAACTTCATATTAGTGAATTCCGATGACCATTACCTATCCAAAAAGTAACATAACCGGAACAGTAATTAATTACCAGAAATGGAATGATATATTTCTGGTAATTACTATTCCGGTTACTTTGTGGACAAAACACTATAAATAATATTTATAAACTATAATGATAATAACACTATAAACATCAATAAATAACACTTTTACTCTACATAAAATTAGTAAGCTAATTAGTACAACCAATATTTCTTTTATATATTTACCCTAAATTTCAATGCATTTGTTGGAAGAAACTAGTTAATTACTTTGCATTTTATTTTAGAAATGATATAACATTTGTTTTTAAAAAGGTTCATTTAGTGGCTTATCTGATTACAGCAAAGTACTTGAAGGCTATTTGCCTAAGGCAAGGGATGTCTTTGTCTAGAATATTCTAAGGGAAACTGGCTCATATACACATTACACTTAGAAACCTGAAAACCACAAAAACGCCCATGTAGATTGCACTTACAAAATGTTCTAGATTCATTAAAAGTCTTTTTTTTTTTAAAAAAAATGATTACCTGCATACAACTTCCCCCCCTTCATATCCAAAAGCTTAAAAAAATCACGAATACAAAAAATTGATCATGCTTATTCAGAGGGTTAAAAGAAAGATGTGATTATGTGCAGCAAAGCTATCTTTCCTATTCTTCACAAATTTTGTCTATACAGATAACTTTACTATTAAAGATAAATATATCTTTAACAGTAAAGAGCTCAGTGACATGATAAATGCCTCATTTCCTACAAATCAGTCTAAGAAATTTCTGTCCAGCTTTAGCTCTATCAAACACCTACCACTCACCACATGCTCTCATAAAATGAAAATAAAAGTTGGGAATTAACAACAACTCAAATATGGATCAAGAGATCACACAAACTGCAAAATGCTAAACTACATTATAATAATACACAGCAGCATCTGCTAGAGAATTCTCAAATTTCTTCAAGCTGAAAATCGAATCAGCATTGTTGTTCTGTATTCTACAGCACAGATAGTTCTAAGGCTAGAAACTGCAAAATGTTAAAACAGCATTATAATAAAAAAAAATAGAAAATCTGAAAGATTTCAGATTTTAAATTACGTCCAAAGGCGCTTTTTTTAACGTTTCGTGTGCTACCTTTTTTTATTAAATATCATGTACTACGTACTCAAACCATAAAATTCAGTTCAAAATCAATATCGCAAAATCATTTTAAAATGAACATATCTTTAGAATTTCCGTAAGTCTCGTGCGCTGGAGATAAAAATATTTTTTTTTTCCGTACAGTGTTGCCATTGCTCGCTTTGAAATCATTTAGTTTGTTAACCAGAAATTCGTTGAAATGTTACAAAACATAAAATCGATAATAAAGCAAATTTCAAATTCAAAATTAGGGCTTCCAGATGCCCATATTCGCAGTAGGATTACGTCATTCAAAATTCGATGGCTCTAGGTTTTATCACAATGCGAGAAACATGCATACATTTATGCAGATTTTTCATTTTTTAAAATTTAATGCAGAGCAATAACATTTAGTGGCAACAATTTGAAAAGTGATACGCCGTTTTTGTGTTTCTGACGCAAAATCGCAAAACGAAAGTAATAGTCCTTCGGGACTAAATCCCTTTGGACTAATAATAATACAGAACAAAATTTGCTAGAGAATTCTCAAGTTTCTTCAAGTTGAAAATTAAATCTGCACTACTACAGTGCAGATCAGTAGGCCAAGAGATCGCAGAACTTGTAAAATGCTAAAACTGCATTATAATAATAATACAGAGCAACATTTGCTAGAGAATTCTCAAATTCACTACCATTTATCAAGAGTTAAAAAAAAAAAAGGTGGCATAATTTGAGATGTAGAATCGAAATATGGAAAAAAATTGGCATGTTATTTCAGAAAAAGTCCGATTTTGTGTCAAAATACTTATATTAGAACAATGCTACATATACATCTAATACATATCATGAGACACTCTTTTGAGACATGAAAAAGGAAAGTTGAATTTCATCAATCGGCCCAGTAGAAAGGAAGATGTAGAACTGTCCCATTTTATTTTTCGCTGTGTACTTAGCACCAGATATTTATTATCCAATTACATGTTAGTAATGATAAATTAAATTTATTGGAATTTTTTTTATTCAACCAAATATACTTAGTTACCACAGAATCTTTAATAGCAAAGCTTCGTTTCGTCAGAAACATAAGCTGTTCATCAAAAGTACATTCTCAACTTCCATAATCAAATAATTGAGGTTAAATCTACAAAGAGACTCAGAATTGTAGATCTTTGTAATATAAATATGCACTTAGTAAGAAAAACTTTTCTTCAGAAAATGTGGCTTCCGAATTACTTGTTTTTTTATACTTAACTCTTAAAAAGGCACTTTACGGTCCCTTGGCACCAACTTGCATTGCATCCCTAGTGACTTATCTAACACTCTATGGGAGCTTCAAAGCACTATTCATTGTGAATATACTTTGTTGCCAAAGGAACTACAGAACATGTAAAATCACTACAAAAAAAAAAAAAAAAAAAAAAAAAGCTTGCATATTGGTCAGGAGTGACTATATAACTCCCATATGTCAAGCAAGAAAATATCAAGACAAAGAAAGTGTGCGAATTCCATGTTCTGCTGAAAAATAATTCATTTTGCCTAAGTTTATATAGTTGCTCCTTTAATTTTTTCTATCAGTGTATTATGTGTACCAATAGGATTCACATTTTGAATATGAAAATTATTTGTCTACTTTTAAACAATCAACAAATATATCAAAATGGAAAACATTTTCTCAATCAAAAATCACTTAAATTTTCACACATATGTTTTACTAATACATGTAAAATGTACATATATTAACTCTCTGAGCAGCATGATGGGCTTTATCCAGTCATGAGAATTTTTGTCACTTGGAATATATTAGCTTATAATTTAAGATATTTTGCTCTCTTACTTCCTTTACTAATGTAAATGTCATCCTAATGAACGTAAGTTTGTGATAATACAAGCTAAAATAAATAATTACACAAATTTAGCTAATAAATGCTGTTTAATGCAGGTCTTCATGACAGATCCAAAATCTCGCACTGTTGAGAGGGTTAATTTCAAAATTAAGAATCATCAAAATATATACATACATCTATGTATTTTGATTTAAGAGATGAAAATTCCAGAAAAAAATCAAAGATCACAAATATCAATAGTAAAACAAATATATATATATATATATATATAATTTTACTTCTTCCTTACAGCTCTCGGCCCAAATGCGGTTTAGCGCACTGCTTGGCGGCGATTGTTTTTGAATGAGCAATAAACGCGCCAACATGGGTAACTCCGTATATCCGCGAAGATGGCTGACTGGGTATTTTGAAGCTACGGAAACATGTAGTTTTCGCGCATGCGTGTTTCCTATTTTATAGAGAACGGTTTTATTGGTAATGTGAGATGACGTAGCGGT